>VXAX01002700.1:237640-259180 GCA_013399835.1 Leptocoma aspasia
TGTAGAGGCATAAACATGTTGAGAAAGATCTCCCAATTCAGCATTTTGCCAGCATCAGAGAAAGTTGTACTAGTGAATCTTTGGTACTATTTAAGATAAGAAAACATGTGCAGGGTGTTCACCCATGAATTTATACAATCAAGATGCAATGCAATCTCTCCTTCCCCACCCGAATATGGGACAGAAACCAAGTTGCTAACACAAGATCTGTAGGAACTCAGCTCCATTAACAACCATGATGAAAGGAAGGTGTTTTTAAAGCTTCTACAGATATTTCAGTGCATCTCTGCCCCCTTCTCATTTCCACCTGCCTTTTTTTTTTTTAGTTTTTGATTTATTGAGCCTGTGCATACTGTTTTTTTCAGAGATAAGAGGAGTATGTATGTGTATAAACTCCAGCAGTAACTAACTACATCGACCCAATCTGTGTTGCCAGATCTTCAAGGTACTTTCACATGCTAAATATAAGAGCTCCCCTACCTCTTTTCTGCAGATATTATGAAGTGGATAAAGGAAACAGGATCATGTTGTCTTCATTTAATGTTTGAACTTTCACATTATGATTCTCTGCTGGTGGGAATATTATTAGCAAGGTAGTTTCCAGTTCCTTCTCCCTCATCCCACCATGGTGTCGGAGCATGGTGGAGCAGTCCAGGTGCTCCCTACAAATTTAAGTGTCTCTCAGAACTCACAGCTTAGAAGATAATACAAAAGGTGGGTATCAGGAGTTTTGCTTTCTAAAGTCCCAAATACAAGTAGTGTCAGCTACTTAATTTCAGGGACTAAAACAAAACAGATAATTTCTAAATTTGGATGACTTCTTCTTGGCCCATACAAAAAAAAAAAAAAAATACTGACCCAGAAGCAGCACAGCAAACTGAAGGGATGGTTTCATCAGCAAGCTTAGCACCTTCCTCCCTGGGAACCAATATCAAGGGAGATGAGGGTTGGAGAGGTAATCAGACAGAATGCACCATCAGTAGCAATTTAAAATAAGATTGTATGGCTACACCCATGTGTTGTGTGTGCTTGTGATGAAAGCCCTGAACCAGCACAGCTGCAGTCTGCACATAAGGCTTGCAAAGGAATGGCAGGACATCAGAGCTGCCCACAAGAAGGATCACCATTTTGTTATGGTACTTCTTCCCACCTGTGACTGAGCTTGAAACTGATCCTAATTCTGTTCACTCATAAAATATTTCTTCTTGTCATACAAGAGTTGCTAGGGAGAATGTGCAATGGTCTTGTTCTGTCCCCCTGCTCAAAAGAAAACAGATCTAATTGTTGCAGCCTATTCCAAGTTTTGGCTTTTCCTAAGGGTCCTGTATGTGAGCTCCACTGGAGCTGCTGGTGTCAAATGCTGTAGATAATGAACTACAGCAGCAGATACTGAAGTAAAAGATCAAAACCTGCAAATTCCTCTCTGAATTTTATCTGGAAGCTGCTGCCCATGCAAAGAAGGTGTAAGAATGTTAATTTGGTATTGCCTTAAATGAACGAGCCTGTTCTGACACGAGGAAGAAGATACCAAAAATAATCCCAACCAAGGCCTGTAACTGTTTTTCAAAGCCTTTCTCTAAATATCAGCGTGATTTTACCAGAATATTGGTAAATTTGGTAAAATTGGTAAAATCAAGTTTAAGAAACCTGTCAACCTCAACAATCTTCTTATAGGGATATCAATCACAGGAGTAGCTTGCCTTCTCAACTACTTTCCTGTGTTCCCTTCCCCTTTAGATTCTTGGAAGCTGTAATACCCATCCCCTTTAAAGCTATTAAGTAGCAAGTGGAACTGAAATATTTCTCCAAGAGCACCTCTTGCTGATGAAATACAACCTCCTTATGCAGGCACTGACCCAACACAGGGCCATCAGCTAAGCTGCAAACTCTCCCTCAGGTTACAGCTTGCACAGCACCTCAACAGCTACATGAAAGACAGCAATCGAGTCCCAGGTCAGGCAGAGTTAATCTACTCAAAGGGCTGAACATACCCAAGAAAGGAATGCAAACTCAGGATGGCCAACCCCCTGCCTACTCCCCGTGCCACCCCCTGAGCCCCCCATCCTGCAATAGATCATACAGAATGGATCACATTAATTTTCTATAAACTCTATCAACTTGAGTGGCATGTCCTTAAGGGTTAGGTGATTGATATCCACAATGAAGTCTTATAATCTAAAATCATATTAATATTAATATTAAAGATTTTCTGTCCTTTATGTGCATCATTAAATTCTGAGTATAAGGTGAAATTGACAACATACATTTTGACAGCTTATCTATAATAAATATGCAAATCTTGATACCAGCATGTCATCACAGACTTTGCTGCTCCTTGAAATATCAGAGAGATCTTTTCTTTATATGACATTTACAGTGAAAGATCAGATATAAAGCATTTTGTATGACTGAGATTTTCATTGGTTTGGTCTTCAAGTGCAATGATAGCGGCTTCATATTCCATTGGCACCAGCATCATCCCTCCTCTTCGTGATGTCATAGTGGGGAAAAATTTCAAGTGTTTCCACTCTATTTCTACATTCCTTACAGAAGATTAAATTTAAAAATGTACTCTCTTAAGGAATCCCAGCAATGTCTTCTTGTAGGCTCACACATACTACCAGGGAGGTGATGATTCAGCACAGGAGAGTTGTATTTAGCCCAGGAGAAGGGTTAAATGACTTAAGAGACAGGATGCCAGCTGTCTTTAGCCCTGTGAGTCTACCTCAGACCTCTGCAGTGTCACCCCAGTCCTATAGAGAATTTAGAAGCTCGGACCTGATGAAGGCAGTATTTTGGAGCAGTACCCTGCCTGTTTCAGCTGAATATTCACAGAATCCTAACCCACGGATAGCCACTACGTCATATCACCTCATGCACCTCCTGCTTCTATGTTCACAGAAGTTCAGAAGGCTGGTTGGTAGGACTCTGCACATGCAGTGTGAAGGGATGCCACTCCTGGGACACAACACTGGCAGTGAAGAGGTCCAAACCAACTGTCTTGTGCTGACTTTTATGCATTTTGCAGCCCTCAGCCTTCTGCTACCTCCAATCCTTATCAGAGGCTGCTGCCAGACAACAGTGTCAGGAACACTGGTGGAGAAGAGGGGTGGGTATTGTGAAATTGCTGTGACTATCAAAAATAACCCATCTAAATTTTGATTGGGAATTTGAAGCATAACTAATCTAAACAACTAATCACAAATTTTACACTACCTTTAGAGAGAATGTGTACATGTCCATGTACACCTGCAACAGCTCCCATCCTCTCCTTCCAAATTAGTCCTTGCATATTCTTGTAGAAAAATAATTGAAAGGAAATATAAAGAGATTCTCAATGAGGACAATAATTCATAAGAAACCATCCCAAGGCTATGAAATTTATTGTTTCAAGGCCTGTTATAACCATTTATTTCTGTTAAGGGCAGGACACAGGTAGAACAGGAACAAAAAGTTCAAAAAACACCGAGCCATTTTAAGTTCTTTTGTCTTCTGGTCACAGCCTGATGCTGGCCGTGAAATGTGGAATATAAGCAGGGCAACATATAAGCCAGAAGTCTGTGATAGAGGCTTCATTGTAGAGTCCATATCTGTGTATGAACAGTTGTGCTGAATGAGAATAATACTTTACCCTACAGTCTTTGAAAGATTCAACCCTGAGCCTTTGCCATATGGCAAAAGCATGAACCCCAGCAGTTTGAACAGAATAGGCCCCCTGACCCTCAGGGAAGACAGAAATTTTATAATTTGTTTAGGTGCTGAAACCTTAAGGGTCTTTGATTTTCAAAAAAAACCCAGTAGGGATTGACTGAGGAAGACCAGCCCCTTTTTCCACCATCTTTTCAATGTTGCCAAGTCACCCCTCATCTTCCACCAAAGTCACAGGACCCTGTATTTAATAGCAACTAGCTTTACTCAACTCTATCCTCCCTCTCACAACAGGTTTGCATGAAGAGTTTTTAATGCTTCAGAAATTTCCACTTCCCAGCATGGCTAAGTTGTTTGGAGCCTGTAAGGAAAATCCTTCTGCCTGAGAATGAAATCTGTGTCAAATCAGGCATCTCCCAATTCATCCTGTCAGCAGCCAGCCTCTGCTCACAGCCACATCACACAGCAGCTGCAAGCCACGAGATGGGGCTGAGGGCTGACACCCTGCCTGCTGTGTAGGGGGCACAGCAGGAGCTTCCTAATCAAAGAGATGCAACTCCAAAACCTGGGCTGCAAAGACAATGAGTTCCACAGGAAGGGGTGCAACCTCTGCAAACTACAGAGAGTCACGTCAACAGGATGTGTTGTCAATACTGACCCCACAACAGGCTGTGTCTTCAGAGAAGTAGGGGGTAAATAAACCTAGTTTTATTTCGTCTTTCCCTGCACTGTTCTCACAATTAGCACTCAGGTCCCGTGTTGCATTCATCTTTGACTAATCCTCCCCTGCGTTATTTTTTATTTGTGTTGACTTGACACACCTTAATCCCTGAGTCAGCTCCTATTTCTTGCTAAACCAAAGGTAAATTATACCAAGTCTACCCAGCAATGTTAAAGCTAGCAGGATTTATAATGTAAAGCACCTCCTAAAAATACCCAAGCAAGCACATCAACTGCAAGAGCTTTCCACAGCACCATGAGACAAGCATGTCACACCCAGAAGATGCAGAGCAAGATGTGGGTAAAGCAGTGGAAGAGACCAGGTCTCTGTCCTGCACCCAGGACCCAACAAGGCATCAAAGGCACGAGAATTTCCCTCTTGGCCCCTGATCATGCCGTGATTTCTCACACTCCCATCCTCTGGAATCGTGTCTGTGTCATGAGTATCACCTGTGACACTCACAGTGCCATGCCTTCAGAGCAGGCAGAGTGCTCTCTTTCCATCACACACTTATTTCTGCTCACTGTCTGGGACTCCTCACCCAGGGCACTGCCTTTGTGTACATCCACACCTCACTGCCCCACCAGTACCACACTGCTTTTTTTTTTTTTTGCTTTATTTTTGCCTTTCTCCCCATTCCTATTACCCTGCCCAGCTCAGCCTCTCCCACTTGTCCCACTCTCTCTGCATCCACATCCTAGGCACTGAGTGTCATTTGCTCCTCCTCTCCCTCCCTCCTGCCTCCTCCCTCCAGTCTCTCTTTCAAGCTTCCAAAAGCCCATGTGCCAGGTGGGAAGACAGTTTTTTGATTCATCCACATTATCAGCAAAGTGCATCCAGATTTGAACAGCCCTGTCAGCTCTTGAGAAATGAAACAATAGCAAATATCTGGTGAATTTCATGGTTATCAACACTCCTAATCAGGCAGATGAACTGTAAAAAAAAAAAAAGCATTCATTACTTTGAGCTAATGATTCCTTAACATCTTTGCTTTTTGAGACTTGACTCTCTTCAGTTTCCTATATTTATTTTTAATTGAATTGGAAATCCAGTGCTTTTTGCCCAGGAATTTCTGCAAAATCTTGGTGCCTGAGGTCTCCTTCCCTCCTCCCCCTCCTCCAGCTTCTGTTTGCAGAGCATCATTATCATTATGTAATGATGTTTCTGTCGAGCTAGCAGAATTGCATAGTAAAGCGCATTAACCTGGCGATAACGGATCACTTACATTTTTTATCATGATCTATTGCAGAGTTAGCACACCGGGCCACTTCCAATAGCACCGCGAACTCGATAAATTAGTGTGCTGGCCTAGAACCTGTGATGGAATATTGTTTGGATTTCTGGTGGCTCTGCAACTAATTGTATTTTTCCCCATCTGTTTGCTTTGCCTTGACTCTAGGCTGTCGAGGGAGGAGAGCGTAGGGGATGAGCAAATAAGAGAACCGTCTATGTAAGATTTATCCCTTGGCACTAATTGTCTCATCCTCTGCTTCATTAGGACCTCTCCCATCAACTCATTCCCTGTTGGTAGCCTCCAGCTCTCCCTGATCCAGGCAAGGTGCTGATCCTGTCCTTACTCTTTGTTGGGAGACAAGGTTTTCTCAAGGCTGTCAGCAGTTTCTGCACCCAGATCAGCTCAGAAGTCCTACATCTCTGAAATTGTCTCAGACAAATCTGGAATAGGACTGGGCACTCCAAAGTTTTGGCTTAATACAGTATTGTTCTCATTTACAAACCCACATATCTCAGGAAAAAAAAAAAAATCCAGCTGCCAAAGCATGCATCAAGCTGAGGGAGAACTCAGACTGCTTAAGCGACTAACAGGAAAGCCCATACAACTTCTAGGACTTCACCCAAAGAAATTATGTTTTTTGAATTCAGTAGGTTTTTTTTTTTTTTTTGTGAGGTTAACACTGGAGATTCTTCCCAGGGTCAGTCAACATGGTCCCTGTACAATGATGGCAGGAGCAAGAGATGGATACCTGCAATCCTTGTAGCTCACCTGACAGGCCAAAGAGAGGAGATACATACTGCTGTACCCTCTTTGCTCATAGTTTCTGCAGTGGACACCCCTGACACAGAAGAGTTTCTTGTGTCCTTTTTCTTGAAACCCTCATTTATTTTCCTCGCAATTCAACAATCAGGGCCAAAAATAAATCATACTGCCACTACTTATATCGGACCTACAAAGCCAGATTATGGCACCGGGTATCTCTGTGCATAGTCCTTTGAGAGCTGCCCTGTTATTACTGTGAGCTAAGCAGGTCACTAGAGAGACCTAGAGGTCCCAATTCTGGAAACTTATGCATGTAATCCTTGTGCCACTGCTGACCACAAGAAGTTTATTTGTGTACTTAAAGTTAAAAAAACTTCATGAAGTGCTTGCAGGATCAGAGTCCTATTTCCCTGGATGGTAGTTCTGCTGCTGGTAAATAAGTGCCAGGAAATAGAGCAGAGACACGCTGGTTTGTGCATCCCCAGGCACACAGAAGACAGAAGCAAACCCTAATATTTACCAACCTGAAAAAACTGTAAAAATCTGGAGTTTCCAGCTTCCCTGACAGTACTAGCAGCAGAAGAGTGAAATAAATTAAATAATCATGCCATAAATACTAATTAATTGCCATTAAAAAGTACTCAAATCGTTTAAAAGAAAAATGCAGCCATTAATCAGAATAGCTCAGGTACCTAAATAAATATTTACTATTATGCGTGCATATTTAATCTACCTACCCATCAAAGACTAATGCTCTCTTCCTTGCCAGTGAGGCTTATTAACATCCTAGAGGGATAAAACAGCATCCCAGAACTGTGCAGGAATGTGGCATAGGGATTTAGGAGTAAGGCAGTTGCACAGGCAGAAGCATAAGCCAACAAAGGTGGTGCTATATTTAGCCTTACATCCAGGAATAACCTCATCTTATTACTCGTGTTTAAACTAACAGCTCTAGGCCCTAATACACAAACTCATTGTCCCAAGCAAGCCCTTCTTAATGCATAGATCCCATCCTGAACGTCTCCTAAGCCTACACATCAAAGTATTCTCGAGTCTGGGATTTAACATATTGTATTAATGAGAATTACTTCAAGGAGCTGTGCAAGAACGGGTCTATCCATAGCTTTCAGAAAACAAAACAAAAAAAAACCCCTCTGTGTCTGAAGGCTGCTTAGAGATGATTTTTAGGGAGGCAGGTTGGGAAAATTTTCAGGAGAACAAAAATCAGCTAGGAAAGGAAAATATAACTACTAAGCTTTAAGGGGGGTCAGGGAGAAGGCATAACTAGTTTTGTTTGAGACACACAACCCAACTCAAAGCTCACAAACAAGAAAAAAGGATACTCGCAACCTAAAACAAAGAAATTTAGCAGTCTACTACCTACTGCAAAATAGACCCTTTAGGGCCTTTGCAATGCTTCCACCCCTTGTGTTAAGAAGTCATCCCTCCAAAAAGTAGGCTAGAAAGTGCTCTCACAGAGGGGAAACCTTGACAAGATGCAGCTTGTGGGAAGGAAATGATAAAAAGAGAGGACATTGGGGCTTGTATATGATGCTTCTGGTGCAGTCCTGCACACGTGTCTTCCTGCTTTTTGAGTAAATTGCTTTTCTAAGTGTCTTCAGGGGAAATTAAATATAAAAAATTAATAAATATTGGAAAGACTATTTTAATTGTTCTCAGGAGCATTTGCTGTGATTGCTATTATATCTAATAAAATAAATGATTGGAAAGATTTGAAGTTTTTTCTGGTTTTTTTTTTCATTTTGGTTTTTTCCTAATTGGGCTTTGATAATTCTCCCCATGAAATACAAATAGACACTTCAGTAGTGACAAAACCAAGAAAGGCTCAAAGAGCAAACAAGTCAGTTAAGTTTATAAGGAGGGCCTCCTGCAATAATTTTTTGGTACAGTTTTCTAAAACCTCTCCGAACTACTTATGTAGAAAGAGTCAAAGGGTTGTGAGCAAGAAGGGGATACTCCAGGAGCTAAGCTTTGTTGACAACAACTGCCTATAGAATAGCAAATACTTTTCCCACTTGCTAACTTGTCTGATGTGGTGTTTGCTTCTGTTGAAAGTGAATTTCAGAGCTTATACATTCCTTAGCAGTTAAGGAGTTACTACCCTATAGCTCTAACTCACCACGTTCCATTCCTAGTCTTCCTGAAAGACAAGAATTAAATGACTACATTTTAGGTGAGTAGCAAATGAATTTATGCTCATAAATGAAGAAATGAGGAAATATTTCCTTTTTAGTGACTAAGAGCTTAATTCAAAACCAGAGTCAGGTGTATACCTTCAAAGGGATTTCAACAACAGGTCTGCTATATAAGTAACTTTTTAGATGCAACTCTATATCATCCTTGCTTTGGATGGACCATTAATTCACATAGAATAGCTCTCAAAAGGAAAAAGTTAAAGTTCAGAAAAAAGAAAATGGCTTTACAGCCAACACTTGAGCTGCAGCTTTATTGACTTTGGCAAAGTAATGTGAATTTGTACCAGCTGGGAACCTTCATGACAAATGCAGTGAGTGGGAACCAGGTCTGATCTTACAAGGAGCTCCTGCCTCCATGTGAAATCGCTTCAGGAGAGCTGTCAGGAGCAGAGCTTTGCAGAGAAGCCTGCCAAAGTCCACCTTCATTTCTGAAAAAAAAAAAAAAAAGTGTATCCCCTCTCTGAACTATGTGAAAGAACCCTTTTTTGTCCTAATCCTCTATTGTTGCACCTTCTCTAGAGAATCCTAATAGGAATAAGAGCAATTTTCAGGAACTAATTTGGTGGGCTTTAGGGGAAACAGTAGAAAGTGCTAAGACATCATTTGCCAGTGTTATATTTCCCAGAAATTAAGTGGGAGGGAAGGAAGGAAGGAAGGAAGGAAGGAAGGAAGGAAGGAAGGAAGGAAGGAAGGAAGGAAGATTGNGAAAGAAAGAAAGAAAGAAAGAAAGAAAGAAAGAAAGAAAGAAAGAAAGAAAGAAAGAAAGAAAGAAAGAAAGAAAGAAAGAAAGAAAGAAAGAAAGAAAGAAAGAAAGAAAGAAAGAAAGAAAGAAAGAAAGAAAGAAAGAAAGAAAGAAAGAAAGAAAGAAAGAAAGAAAGAAAGAAAGAAAGAAAGAAAGAAAGAAAGAAAGACTTTGACGCAAAAGTTTGGGTACACCTGCACTAGAGGAATTATGTAATGGAGAGGCCCATGAAAGTGTTTAGTGTTAAGGAGCACAGACATGAAATATCTGTTGACAGCATGTGGACAATGTCTTCTAAACCTGGTGTTTATTCTGTGGCTGCATAAAATTGATATGCCCTGTTCACAGGTTGCTGTGGTGGCAGCTGAGAGAACTGGTGTTGTTTTGGTGTTTTCAAAAAAAGAAGAAGACTCTCTTATCACTCACCTTTCAGTAATGTTGAAGAATCTCCTGCTTTTCACAGATGACATTGTGGTTTTTTTCTTTGTTTTATGAACAGCAGCATATGTGCTGCTCTGCCCTGCCTTGTGGCTCTGTGCAGCCAAACAGGGGAGCAGAAAATGGAAGCAGTTCCACGTGGTTCAGATGCAATCTGGGACTTGCATATGCAGAGATGGAGCAGGTGTGACTGTCACTGTGACTGCGTGGGGTCTCTTGCATGAGCAGTCCAGCGTGTGTGTCTGTCTCAAATCTACGTCAGCCTTCCAGCTGCGATAGTTTCCAAAGATGTTTGCAGGAGGGGGATAAGCTAACCTTGGTGACTCTGCCATCCCCTTGAGGGGGAAAGTCCTCCTAGGATGTTTCAGCAGGAAGACCTTTATGTGAGCAGTTTAGATTTACTATAGAACTCCATAAGTTTTGATATCTTGTGGGTTTTTTGCTGATTCTTTCTTAGGATTTATTGTCTTTCTGTTTTGCTTTAAGTGTAAGGCTGGTTCAAATCAATGTTTTAGAAAGCAGCAACTTGATTCTTTGTCCTTGGCCCCAGTCTGTTTTTCTCTGCAAAGAAGCAATGTTGGGTTTGGGGTTTTTTTCTTGCTTTTGTTTTTTTTTTTTTTTCTGTCAACTATTAGAGAAACTAGAAGCTTTGTGTTTCCATGACCCAGCCTGCTTTTTAGTGCCAAGGAGATTTTAACAGAAAATCCTCAGAAAACCCAGTGCTCTAAACATTTCAGATAAACATTTGTCTCGTATATTTGTATGGAGAGAGAGGTTTTGGTTGGGGATCTCAGGCACAGAGGAGAGCAGGCAGCTGCTCTGGGTGTGCTGAGTACAGCTGGGAGATGCTGGTGCTGGGGGTGGCTCTCTGGACCAGTACAGGTGAGTGAGTGCCCCACGAAGTACATGGCAGTGATTTGATGTGACAGCTACTACTGTTCCCAAAACAAACAGTGTGCATCAAAGAGAATCAAGGTGGTGCTTTGGATGCTGCAATAGCAGGAGATAAAAATGTTTTGCTGCTTCTTGTGTCTCAATTCTGGACCAGAGATTTGAGAAAATGATGCTCTGGTAAGGGCATTTATGCGACTCAGAGGAGACCTCAGATCTGGGCCGTGTTCCAAGATATGGATTCATTAGAGAAAGAGTATTTATGCTGATGGAATAGGTGCTTTTTGGGGTTGAGTAGAAACTGAGCAGAGCCTTTGAGGTTGGGACATAAGCACCACAAATTATGGTCTAGACATATTTATTTATTTATTTATTTATTTATTTATTTATTGCTGTAGCTCCAGCTTTTTCCTATACCTCAATTTCTCTTACATTACTGGGAACAGAAGCAGATTTTACTTTCTAGGGGAAAAATAAGAATGTAGGCTGTGAGGTGCTCCTGCATGATGACATTGTGAAGTGCGTAAATATAAAACCCTCTCTGACCTCACTGATGGCACAGGGAATGGTGCAGCATAAGGAACACTGGGCTGGTGGTCAAAAAACTTAAGTTCATTTTTTCCCTTGGCTGCTGAGTTGCTGCACGGCCTTGAGTGTATGACTTCCTCTCTTCTGTTTCTCTTGGCTTGTGTTTTTGTTAAAGAATGAACAGCACCTTGCACTGTGGGGCACTGATTGCAGTTGAGCTTTCCAAATGCAACCATATTGCATAAGGCAAACTTATGAATTATTTCTATTGGTTGTCTGATAGAAAACAAATTTATTCTTACTCTTGTAGTAGAATGTCATTACTATTGCAAGGAAATGGAGTTTCTCCCAGCTGTGCAAAGCTGGTGACAGAACTAGGCAGCTTTGAACTTCCTGTGAATTTGCTAATGCATGAATCGTCACTGACTGGCAAGTAAAAATTTTCTTCATGTTGTTTGTGGGTGAAATTCATTCCTGTTTAGGCTTCTACAGTCATTTAAGCTGAGGCTGACATAGAAGGCTTGAGGATTTCAGAGGTGTGAGATTGCTCTCTGCAGAGGAGTTCAAGCTTTTCATCTCCGATCTGTCCTCAGTTTTCTGTTAAGACGGATTATGTGCTGTTAATGTTAATTTGGAGCTAGAATCAGAGTTGCTGTGAAGAGTCAAAGAGTTGGTGGGGAGAGTTAAACAACAATGATTTCAGTGGAGCGTCATCTATTTACAGTCGTGTTCTGAATCAGACACTGGGAATTTAGTTCAATGACTCGTGGTTTTGCATCGGTTGACTGGAAGTCACATAAACTGTCTCTTGCCTGATGTAAGGCCAGAAAGAACAAAAGATCTGCTTCCTGTTGCATCAGCTTCTTTTCTAATGCTACACAGAGACACTCATTTAAACCTGGATCTCATGAATCATTTCTTAAACACAAAGGCTAGCTAAAGTCTGTGGTAGTGGAAAACTGAAAAAGGTTTTTGGATTCCTCACAAGAAATTTAGGGTATTCTTGCAGATTACCAGAAATTCATCTATGGAGAGGGATCAAGACAGCTTGAGGGGCAACCTTCCTGCCAGCTAATGTTACTTATCTACCTCCTCTCCTTGTAAAGAGGGTGTATTTTTAGATTAGTTTTCAGAAGACAAGGCTACTGATGGTGTTACTGTCTCTGACTCTCCCCTACTCCACTCCAATGATTTCTGTAAAATCTATCCAACCTCAGAAAACTTGACTAGATCAAAAATCTGAGTGACTAAACTGGAAGAAATGCTATGAAAATGGGTATCTGTGTAGAGGAGAAAGGTTTAAATTAAAGGTGCCTTAGCGAGAGACCATAGAGATGGCTCAACTATGCCAGCTGAAAGAACTCAAGTTCTGTTTTGGCCACATGAAGCTCTGTGTCCATGGCAGGATACTTCATCCTGCTGGACTAACTAACTTTTCACTAAAAAATGTAGAGGCAGCAGCTGGAGTAGTGTACTTCTGCTCTGAGGTTGCTAAAATAATTGTACCTAACTTGGTCAAAGCTCATGAAGTTCCTTGAGTGCTTGATGATTCAACAGCCTGTGTACTCTGCTATGAAACAAACACAGAACTCATTAGGAAAATGTGCAGGAGCTTGAGTGTGCCTTCCTCATCAGGGATGCATCTGTGTGAGAACACGTAAAAGATGACTTGCAGCAATTATGTCAGTGGTACTTTTAAAGAGATTCCTTAGTGAAATATGGTTTTTTTTCAAGCAGTATGCTTTCTGCCTACCTAGGGCTGGCTCTGTCTGTCAGTCTGTCCTTCTAGTGTAACCCTGAAAATCACGGGGTGAATTCAACATGATATGATAGAGAGCAGAGGTCTCGGTGAATGTTATAAACTTCATTAATGGAATGACTGATGGTGAAATCACCAAAGAAAAGGCTGCTAAGCTCACTCTTTAGTAGACATTAGGGAACCTGCATGTTGAGCAAGACATCAAAAGTGAAAAGTCACCAGTTTTCTCTGGTCTCCAAATAACTTGTTTTTAGCTGTGCTGGACCTGAGTGAGACAGGGGAAGGGCAGATTTAATTCCCCCGCCCTGGCAAGGGAATATGCTTAGCCCCTGACATCATTATAGATGAATCCCTCCAGGGATATTAAAGATGGAGAGCATAGTTCAATCTTGGTGGCGTCATGTCCAGAGGGCCAGTGGGAGAAATCCTCCTTGCCTAGTTAGGCTTAAAGGGAAACTTAACATGAGGAGGATGACTAAAGTGCATTTAGAGCGAGTGATTTATGTAAAACTATAACCTTTATAAAATAGGATTAAGTGCCAATGTGCTTACATTTGGATGGGGAACGCTTGTTATTTGCCCTGCAAGAGTTATGGCCAATAGGTCTCTGAAACAGAGACCGAGCAAGAGACAGAGAGTCTCAGTCACTTTTTCTTTTTCCCTTCCCTCCTGCCTGCCCCCCTCCTTGTTTCATTAAAGCTACACATCATGTGAAGTGGCACCAGCCTCAGAGAGTCTCTGACAAAACCATTGCATGGAGCCTCAGGACAGAACTTGCTGCAGTTCATGTTCTTTCCCCCTGCCCTTCCTCTCTCTGCCTTTTGCTTTCCAAGTGTACATCCAATAAGTCAGATGAAACTTAATCTTGTTTACTCTGTTTCTAATTTTCTCCTCCTTTCTCTGTTCTCCCTTTCTCTTGCTGCTCTTCTTCCTTGTCTCTTCTCTGCCCTCCAGCTTCTAGAACAGAAATGTTTTCTGGGCTTACCTTTATCCTTTACTGTTTCTGGCCTTCCCCCTGAGTTGCAGATAAATAACTGCAAATATTGGGCAAGGGAACATCGATGGAATAAAAATGAATTTATACCATTCATTCCTTATTTTCTGTCTCTTAAATAGTTGAGTGGACTGATTTTACAGCAGAGGTGTGCATGGAGCAGAGGGAGAAATTTTCTTTTTTATTCTGAGACCCACAGAAATTGGTACCTCTGCCCAGAGACCCAAACACTGTCTTGAAGATGAATCCCTTTCCCAAGAGGTGCAGGATGTCAATTGAAATGATGCTCTGATCTGTGTTGATTAGTTGGAAGCTAATATCCACTTGCCACCATCTCTGTTTTCCTACTGCACAACCCTGGGTGCTCTAGGAACTGCTTTGGTTTTGTTTGTGTTTTTTGTTTTGTCAGTTTCTGGGTATCTGTAAAAATTTACCAAGAAGAGATCTGCTCCTGCAGCATGGATTCAGCTCCCTAACAAGATGAGCAACCATTGTCTAGCATTTTTAGTTGTTTCTTCTTTGGTTTTGTATTTTGCTTTTACTTTAATCTAAACCCCGTTATTTAATTAGCAGACAAGGTATGCAATAATCACTGAAGTGTGAACTCAGCTTGTATCTTTGTATTTCTATGCAAAAACATTCTCATTTTTAATACCTTCCTCTGTGGAAAATGGGATGCATCACCCACCTGAAATTATGGAAGTGGGTAGCTCAAGCCATTTAAAAATAACCACTGTCCAGTAAATCTGACTCCAGTAATTTCTTTAGTTTAGGAAAATCTTTCCCTTCTTATGCCGAGAGGAGAACAGAATTATTGGTAGTCTTTGCTTTTCACATCCACTGCTGCTATCTCAGAAGGAAATTGTGAGTATAAATCAGTTGGGGGCTCTGATCCAGTGATTCTTTTCTCTTTTTGAGTGCAGATTGCTATGTTTTCCTCCCTATGAAATGGGAATTAGACTCATGGAAATGCAAGGCCTGTAAAGCTGATTTTTATCATGCTCCAGTTTTCTGCTGATATTATTGCAGTGACTTCCGTGTTCTTTGCTCTTGGTATATATCAGGATTTATGAAGATAAGGATTGGTGCAATAAAGTTTCTTAATATTAGCGAGAAAATTAATTTCTAGTCTGTGCCCTAACATGACATGTGCCAGTTATTGATGGATGAATAGTAAAAAGGGCAGAAGCTTTGCTCAATTTGAATTCTTGCTCCTCCAAACCTTTTCAATATACTTTCAACTTTAGCCAGGAGCTGTAATGTTGCATTTCTGCAATAAGTCCTTTCTCAAATTTTTCATCTCGACTTAATACGACCTCTCTCTCAAATGGTTACTTGCAGCTGTCAGGATTAGGAGCACTGATCTGTTCTCGAGACAAAACATGAAGACACTTTCAGGACCTGATTTTCTCAATTTTCTCATTCTCATGGCTAAGCTGGCCATGCTCAAACAACAACTTTTCTTCCAGTGACTCTGCTTTAGTACTGGAGCTCTAAGCCCTGCACTGAGCAGGGAGCCAGGAGAGCACTGAGGTAACTGAACTTCCCCCCCCTCCCCAAACCCAAAACATCCCAAATCAGTTTGATTACAGCTTTGCTTGAAAGCTGCTGGGTCCCTTAGAGCCTAAATGGCTGTCATGTTTTACAGATGGATTGTTCCAAATCCTTAGGGAAGGGAAGGGAGAAAAATTAACGAGGAGGATGAAGAAGAAAACCACTGCTGCAACCATCTCACCAGCTCCAGCTCCCCGGCAGCCGCTGCCGTGTAACGCGATCCCCACATGTGGTGCATTACTGATTTCCAATATGTGGTAATATTTACATTAACATTAGGACACCATCAAACCTTTACTTATCCACATAGTTAAAATTGTTATCTGTATATGAACCCCAGAGATGATATATCTAATTGTCAGCAGTGACCTGATGATAATAGCAGTACAATTTAGTTACACTATACAATATCATTAATCATCCAAATGTAGCATAAACAGAATGGACCATTTGCTAAGGCCTTTCCAGGGGTGGGAGGAAGATCCCTCACTTTTAACAGCTGTATATGCCAGAGGCTTCCCTAAGGAAAGGGGCTGGCAGGATGGGGAGGAAGATTTCTCTATTGAAATCAGAATCACCTTCAAGGGTGGTACATGCCTCTATTTATTAGTGTTATGCTACATATGCTAATGGCAGACTGTACACTATTTCTGAGCATTAACATCTGCTCAAAGCAACAGACTTTCACTTAGAGAAACTGATTTAAACCCAGTGAAGCAGATAAACACAGAAATCTAGGCAGGTGGCTGCAACCGAAGGAAGAATTCTCAATTCCTGCACTCAACCGATGAACTTCACTAAAGCCATAATTAATATTCAGATAACTGTATTCCAACACATAGAGTAAACAAGATCATTTAAAGGATGCAAATGTCTACCTGGGATGAGGGGAGGTAGGGACTTGGATTTGGAATACAGAGTGGTTTGAATAGAAATCCAAAGCTCGCCTGGGCCAGAAAACACAAAAAGCAAGAGGATATTATTGCATTGTTCAGAGGCACAAAGTGGGAATTAAACTTTTAAACTGACATTTTGTGTAAGGTGATGATAGAAATTGATCTTTCATTGTAGGATGTTGGATGGTCTAAAGATCTTGTTACAGAAGTGCTGGTAAATTTGGTCACCACTTTTAATACCCCAACCTTTCATTTTGGAAATGTTGTAAAGGCATGATAAAAATATGAACAAAATAAATCCTTTTCTGCTCTCTCAAGTCACATTTTTTCAAGTTTGTTTTTTTTGTTTTGAGCATTGATAGCTGGTTCCAAGTGAAAGGTTGTTTAATCTGAAACACTGTTCCATCTACATGATAATGTTAAAAAAACAAAAGTCCTTCCTGTTTCTCTCAAACTTCAGGCTCATCTGAAATGTTGGACAGACTTTAATTCTAATCTAGCTGACCCTGAAGCTTAGAGTGAAACATTAAATGTGAGTGAATTTTACTTGTATTCAGCTTTTATTGCAGACATTTGATCTGGTTCCAGATGTACTGCTTCTCCAAGGAATTATGTGATTGCTCTTTTTCTTATATTAGTGATATATATTCCTAAAATGCCAGTCCTAAAAGGCAAACCTTGTCTGCTCCAGGCAGGTCTCTGGACTGGTATTTCCTCTCGGGTGCTTCCAGAAGACTCTGCTCAAGGTTTTAATGTGCCCTCTGAATTACTTTTCTTCTCTCTTCTGACCAGATGCACTGACATAGATGGAATATCTCATGCACCTACGAGGCCTTCAGGACTTGTGGGTTGGAGCTGCACGGGGGTGAAATAGCTCATTATGGTTCACTACAGAAAGGAGTGAGCAGCATCAGGGTCTTCTCAGCATCAGGGACTTTGGAAGTCCCTTGGGCTGAAAACGGTGAGAGCCTGGGAGAATGTCTGAGGGAGGTGTTGCACACATTTGCCCTGTTCTTTGTTTTCTCTTTCTTTTCTTCCTATTTCTTTTTCCCATTATATCCTTAATGTTGGAAAGGTTTTCTAAGCAACTCTCAAAGATGTCAACTTTGTTTACAAAGCTGATAACCGTGTTCACTGGTCTCCAGGAGATGAATGGGAATGAATAGCAAGCAAATCAAAATTTAAAGGATAATTTTGAGACCTGACCCTGAAAATATGTAAATGCACCATGTGCATACTTAAAGAAAAACATTCCTATTCTTTTTTTGGTTTTGCTCTCTTCTAGATCCTCCAAGTCTGGTGTGCTTTGCTCTACTTCCTCACAACCAGCTCCCGAATGTGTGAGAATATATGAGAATCTCAATTTTTTTTTTTTAGTGTACATTTTTCAGTCTGTGTGTTAACTGAGAAAATCTGAATCTTATAGATTGAAATACTGCAAAACAGAATGCACAGTTTTGAGCTAAAATGATTGACTATATTTTGTCTAGAGATTTTCAGTCCAGCATCATAATTTTGGATGATCTCTTCCATTTTTCTGAATGCATGCGAACTGACAAAAAACACCATTAACCTCCAAACACCAGTTTGTTTTCTTTGAAATTAAACGTAAGGACTTCATGGCCTTCCAAACTCTAAGAGTAACTCCCTCTTCTGTGTACACTGGGAATCACAGTGTATAACTGGGTGGTTCTGATCTTTTGGGAAGAGGCCTAGTATGCTGGATACCTAAGATACCTGTATTACTGTGAAGACTTGAGATTTATTCCTGCTGATCCAACTTCTTTCACCTTTATTCCCCAGATACAGGTCCCCCTGTTGTCCCTCTATGATTTCTGGGTATTGGAGAGTGTTAAATGGGGGGTTTCATTATACATATTATCAGAAATGTGGGGGTAAGTTCTGCTACACCTGTGTGGTCCATTTGACTTGAGGGAGGCTGCACCCCATCAACTACCTTATCATATGCTCAACAAAGTCAATAATAAAGCTCCTGCCATCTTCAGCTGTGCAAGATCAGGGGCAAACTGGGAGCAGAATGCATGATATTATTCTAGACTTAAAATTATTAGCTTTCATATGTTCCCAAATTTGTTGGCATATACAATTATTGTTAGAGCTATGCATGAATTTTTGAAATTCTGCACAAAAGGACTTGTTGCTTCAGAATATTAGCCAACTGAAGGATTTTTTTCAGATTAAATTATTGGCTGTTGTAGCTGTAGCTTTTTCCTGCTTTCACCCCCTCCCTTGTGCTTAATTGTATGCATGCAAATGGTTTCATTGACTGCTTTGGAGGGGTGAGAAAAGATCTGGCTGAAAAAGTGTTCTGTATAAAATCACAAGGGGGAAATTAAGAGAATGCCTACCAATCTGTTAAAAAAAATAAAATCGCCCAAGTGTGTGGTATCAATTTCCAGGGTGTTTTCAAGAGCCCCTAATGCAGTCCTAAGTAAGTCTTCACTGCCAGTTTAAAAGAAGAATTTTCCTGAGAAAAAAACAAAGCAAGAGCAACCACCAAAGATGGAGCATGCCTGAAAGCCCAAACTTTCTTTGAAAAGTGTACTTGCAGCTTTTGTCAGACCACGCTGCAAAATGTGACGCAGTTGCAGCCATCTCCTCCCTCCTGAGTGCCCCTGCCTTTTTCTGCATCTGTATTAAATGCCTGGCTGTTATCCACTCAGCACAGTGGGGTCACTAAAGATCAGATGATGTTCTTTTAGTCAGCCATGACTGAGCGAAATCCAGCACCTACATTTGGAGATGGAACCCTGGTTTCGCACCATCAGGAGGCACAAACCCCTCAAATAGGAACAGGAACAACCATGGGGTTAAAGTGAAAGGTGTGGAGATGTTTTCAGGGCATGGGCTGCTGCTGCAGAGGGCAGAAAAATGTGTGTAATGGGTGGACTGACTCTGCAGCTAAGCTGTCCTGCTGCCCTAAATATCTGAGTCACTCTGTGCCAGGGTACCCCTTTGGCAGTACTGGCAATGCTGTCGTTTTCCTCCTTTCTGCGAGTGAAGGAGAGGCACAAGGTTTGCAAGGCAGTCAGAAATCTCCATTTCAGCAGTAGGACAGCTGTACGAAGATGTATAGTTATTATAGACATATACATAGCAAATAAACCCGACTGGAATCAGGACATCAAAAGACTGATGCTCTCTCCCAAGTATTCATCCTTTAAGTACTGTGTCTTTCTTTCTTTCTTGTTTTGTTGCCTGCCTATTAGTGTGCTAATCTCTTGGGGGAGATTACTGAACAAATAGCTGTTGGACAAAAATAATGACAGGAAAGGAAAGCACAAAAAAAATCTAAGAAATAGAGGAGTGGCCAGTGATTGCAGAAGCAGAGATGTATGAAATCACACCAGTTTCAGAGTGAAGGAGGGCAAAAATACTAATTTCTCTATAGGTTAAAGAGAAAGAGAAACGAGCTCTGCACTGAGGGAACTCAGCACCCTCAGGATCTGTCCATGTCTTCCCCAAAACCACGTGAAATCACATCCTATATGAGAACAGCAGCTGCCACTGTCCAACTCCCCTCTTCACTGTTCCTGAGAGGGTGGTGGTTGCTGTCCCTGTGAATGCTTCAGATTAAAGCAAAGAGTTCCAAGCTAAAAATCCTGAGTGTGAGCTGGGACAGAACCACATCCTGCATGGATCTGGTGTGGATGGGATGCAAGCAGCATACCTCAGCCCATGGGTGGTTCCAGCTACACTCTGGACCTCCACCAGCCCCGAGCCCAGCATCCACAGGCCCCAGTCCTGGCCTCAGTGGAGGCTCAGCTCAATGTGAGGCAGAACCCTAACTGATTTTCCAGCTAACTCATTCAGAAAACAAATCCATTGTCCACATTACGTGCCGCACAAATATTGTCGCTTCCTGGGAGAGGCTGTTTATCTATATTTGCCTAGGGTTGCTTTTGAACCGGACATTGAACCCATTTCCATGCAATGATTAACACTGGTGGTGGAGCAAACAAAGGGAAGCAGCTTGGAGTGAGCTGGTTTTAAAAGAAAATAAAAAGAAGCAAAAAATCCCTGTGGACTGAAAATGCTACAGTCAAGGGAAGGCATTCTGTAATCTGGGAACAGTCCTATATATAGCAATATGCCTGAGTGCCTCTGGGGAGCTGAAGCACTTATAAATCTCACGTATTAGATGGAGGCAGAGTACAGTACTCTCTCTGTTCATATGGAGGTGGCTGTTTCTAGTGGTTCTTGTGCGTCTTGGAGTAATATCCCCGTACTCCAGGCTGATGCTTTAAGAGAATAAATCCTTTTTGCTTTTGTTCTGGTCTCTTTGGCTCTTTCCTAATTTCTTTTCTATTTTGTATACTGTTTGCTTAGTTTGGAGAGACTGAGAGCAGACTGTTAGCTTGATGACTAGACTTGCACAGTTTTTTTTGTCAGCTGATATTTGTAGGGGAAAAATAGCTTAGCAAGAAGGAAATCTGTTCGCAGATTTGGAGAAAATTTGGCAAGTTGTTTCAAGCAGGACATAAAAAGGATAAATTCAATACATATTTTTTATTATCTTAGAAAAAAAAAAGTTTATCATTTTTTAGTGGGACTAACTTTTTTCTTAAATGGGTGTGACCTGGTTTTGTGACTGTATTTTATGAAAAGTATAGAAGCTGACCCAACATAGATGTGTTAAAAAATAAAATATCTGAGGGTTTTTTTTAATAAAAAAATAAAAAATTGGCTTTTGAGTTTAACCTAAACTTCTTTCTTCTTCTTTTTTTTTTTTTTTTTTTTTTTTTTTTTTTTTTTTTTTTTTTTTTTTTTTTTTTTTTCTTATTTTATTTTTATTCCCACTGGTGAAAAATATCCCAAACCTCCCAAGGAAGACTTGATTAAGTGTATGCTTAAGTTCTGATTTATCCCCGGAGCTGCAGTCCCTGGCTTTCACTGCAACCTCTGTCACTAATGTGCCCTATGTCCTTGGCCAAGTCACCAAATCTCTCTAAAGATTTCCTTCTCCACATGTGTGTGTGTGTGCAGTGCCTTGCACAGAGGGGACTGGTTTTGGTAGTAACCTGAAGGTGTCACTGCTACACAATGAATACTGGTACCCACCATGTCCTGCTTTTTAGCAGCAGGATGGCTGCACTGCAGCTACAATGAATATGCAAAAAAAAAAAAAAAAAAAAA
>VXAX01002700.1:259205-287852 GCA_013399835.1 Leptocoma aspasia
AAAAAAGAGAAGAAAAAAAATTGCAATAGGTATCTCAAAGTACAGTTTTAGCACTTAAAAGACACCAATATATTGACCCACTTATGTCAATATTTATTCCTTAGCAGCTGCATTACCTGGGCTTATAAACCCCTAACTTCCATTAAAATCAGTGACAAACTCCCATTGACTTAAATGGTGCAGAATAGAGCCCTAAATCTTTAATGTAGTCATGTGCATTTCTCTGTTTTTTCTAGATAATGTAACCACTACAACGTAAAAATACATCTATTATATGCACTTTGCTCAATTATCTGTAAATGTGACAGTAATCACTCGTTCAAATTATATGCTGTATGTCAACAAGTTATTTCTATTTAGTGATAAAGAAAAAAAAAGTTCATAAAAAGTTCTTTTCCAAGAATGCAAATGTACCTCTGTGTAGAAATTCCCAGCTAAGAACTAAGATGGTCTATAAATATTAATTCTTCATAACATCTACCAAGACTGTCTCACACTAGAAATTTCACTCCGAAAGATTCAATCCTTGCGCAGTCACTGCATGCAAATTTTCCTTGGTGCCTTTACATCCTCTCATTAACAGCATCAACCGGGCTAAAATAAGGCTGGCACTTACACTGAATGCTGTCACTGAGGATGGCAAGTCCTTTTCAACCTCACTGCAGCCTGATCCTGTCGGGATCAGGTTATGGACAGTTTTACTTCCCATAATCTGCAGCTGCTCCTGAAGCACTTTCCCCACAGTTATCCTCACCTGGCAGCAATGAGGGCATCTTCTGGTCTGCCATGGCTTCCACAGGCTTGGTGAGAAGAAAAATGTCAGGCTTGGTGCCTAAATGTCCTTTCTGGCTACCCTCACAAGTGTCACCCTCACCAGTGGGTGACAAATCAAAGGGTTTGGTCATCTCAAAGGAAAGAAATAGAGGAGAACACTCTCCCCAGCCATACTTGCAGCCTTTCTCACACACTGCCAGCTCCCCCACTTTCCCTGCCCACATCTGGAACTCTTGACTCCTTAAAGGCAGGGGTGAAGGCCTGCAGAGGTGTCTACTATATGAAGATACATCAGGAAATCAGACCCTTTGAGGCCAGGAATCACCCCAGTACTTCTGTCAGAGCAAGCAAGACCCAAGGACATACCTTCTTCCTGGCATCTTTCAAGTTGGGGCAAAGAAGAGATGGAAGGGCAAGAAGGGACCTGGTGGGAGACAACCCTGGATGGCTGTCACATTTTCTGGGTTTATAAGCCAAGACCAAAACCCACTCAGCTGCTCCCAAGCCCTTTCTCACCCTGGGTCTTGCCTGGGAACCCAAAGTGGCTGGGTGGGTGAGATGGCTGCCAGCCACGTCGCTGAAAAACATCTCAGCACCAACTCACCCTTCCCCTCTGCCAGTATCCATCTGCTGTCTCCTGTCTCCTGCCTGGCATTCCAGCACCTTGAGGCTGGAGGTTCTGTTTGTCCCCCATCTGTGCAGCACCCAGGGGTGGGGCTCTTGGCCCCACCAGAGGTGACAAACTCTTGCCCAGGGTCAAGGCAACCCCAAGGTGCGACCATGCCATCTGCAGCAAGAGGGTGCATTTAATGCAGAGAGGAGTCTGAATTGCCCTGCATCTCTTTCCTGTCTATACACCATCATGTGAATTTTATTACACCCTAAGAGGAGACACAGACTCATCCCATGTGTCCCACAAAAGCTGTCTCACCACACCCTCTAAGGAAAAAAAAACACCTACACAGGACTGTAGACAGCTCAGCCAGCAGTAGTGTCTTTAGGCTTGGTCTGCAGTCGGATTTGAAAGATGGGAATTAATATGTGTTAATCCTGCAGCCTTGTTGATGCAACGTCCAAATAGCTTATACGAATTAAACACTCAGAGCCCTGGCTGCTCGAGCCTATTACTGCCTTTCAGCCAATGCCTCTAGAGAAGGTCCTAACCAGACATCAAGACAGAACACAAAATAAAACTTCAGACAGTCTGATCTTAAGCAAGGGTTTTTGGAGAGGGAGAATGAGGGACACAGATTGCATCTCAAGTGACCCTGATGCTCTTTTAGCTGGCAGGTTTCCTGTCATCCTGGCAGGTAAATGCACAGAAAAGCATAGCCACGGTGTAGTGACTCATGGTCTTCTAGAAAACTCTCCCTGTGTGCTCCAAATCCTCTCTTCAACTCTGCAGTATCAGAGCCAGCAGGCTTGTAGGAGACGAACTTAAATCAACACCTTCAGCATAATTTTTTGGGTACGCTTTAAACCTGTTCCGTGAATCAAAGGAGCTGTATCGGCATAAGGGCTCCCCCACCCCATTCCCCTATATAGTTGCATCCAAACTAGTAGTCCATTAGGGCTGTGATCTTTTTGGAGAGTGTAACACACACATTCAGCTTGTGCAATGTCTCTGGTCCCAGCGACTTTTCAGTGGATTTTGGAAGGTTTGGTCCTGGCCCCTCCTGTTGTTCTCTAGGTGCCTCTCTAATTATGTGAATTTTAGTGTCTGGGGATGCGACATGAAAATGGTCCCCATCTGTCCTGGTCCTGAGAAACTCAAGCCTGATCCTTCCCGGAGTAACACTGCCCTGCCAGCCCATCCCAGGCAATAGGGAATAATTTGCGGAGAGTAAAGGTGGAAGAGGAGAATGTCAGACAGCCTCTCCTGGAAAGATTTATAAATGCATCATAACCGACTTCACAGGCTTAGTGCCTTGGAGAGTAATTGAAAGAGATGTTCCATATTGATCTTTTCAGAAAGTTCAGTTTGTCTAATCCATCCCCTCCCTAGAGCCAGGTAAAAAATGCTTGAACTTGTAGTGTTGGTGTTGGATTCTGCTCTCAGTCACCTGGGTGTAAACTTAGGGAGGAAACCCTGAAGACCATGGATGCTTCTGTGGTGTAAAGAAAAGCAGAAGCCAACCTCAAGCACAGAAGAAATGTACTGGTGTGTGTCTGTAGCTGGGTTTGTTTTGAGGAAAACCATTTTTGTCACTGAAGGTTTCCAGTTATTTGATGAGGTGGACATTGTGTATCCATGTTATGATGTGAATGCTGGAGATTTATTGCACAAAATATGGAGAGGAAAGATGATTTTGTGATTAAGAAATCAGACTGGGACTTGTATAATCTGTGTTTAATTCCCAACCCAGCTGTAGATTGCTGCTCTGCCCTTGGATAAGTTATTTATGCTTGGATCCATAAAGCTATTTAGGTATCTAACACCCATTGATTTCAATGGGAGTTGGGCTCTAAGTGCCTTTAAGGATCTGAGTCTTAATCTCAGTGCAACTCTGTGTTAGGAGCATGTTTGATCACGATCTGGTACTTCTTTTCTCCTACTGGATGTGTGGTTGTTTCTGTCCATTTTGAATATGGCAGCTCTGTAAGTGCCTGTACAGCATCTAACACAGTGCATTCTTGATCTCAGCTGTTGCTGAAAAAATATAATACAAATATGATCACAACTGCCAAAAAAACCCCAACCCAAATACCCAGCACATACTGAGAATTAAACTGAAAGAAAAAACCAAAAAACTAAGGACCTTATTATTATAGTCTATTTGTTAATGTTCTCTTGTGCTTTAAAAATTATCAGCAAACACCATTTATTTTGCTGTGCATTGATCTCCTGTGGCCTTTTCAATTATTCAGCCCTTCTAGTGACCCTTCCTCAAAACATCTCAATTATTTTACAAGCGTGAACTAGGCTTTGCATCCTGCCCTCCCAGACACAGGATTATTGCCTTCCTTACTTTGCAGTCCAGGAAACTGAGTCACAGAACTTTGCCCCAGACAAAGGATACATAAGTAAGCACTTTGAAACAGCAAAACATCCCTGTAAATGCTGCCCTGGAACAGACACACATTCCCCTTGTTTTGGTCAGATTTACAAGTATCCCAATTTTAAACATGTCTCCTGGGATGAGAGTCACAGTTCCACTCTTCTGGCTATTAAACCACTCCTTTATGATACCTCTGTCAGCACCCCACCAGGTTTGTTTTTTTCTAATAACAGCACTCAGCACCTAAAAACTCTTCCCTCTCCCTCAGTAAGAGCAGGCAGTGCGTGGTCCTTCATGCCAACAGGAACACAGAATGAAACAACCACAGAGAACACAGTGTTTTCTGGGTTTATAGAGTGTGTGAATAAGAAACTGTTTAAACCTTGTGGCAGGTACACGACGGGGCATGTGGCAGTGTTTGCACAGCACGAGGACTGCAGGTGTATCCTTTCACAGCAGCCACCAGGGACAGATGGGGCAGGGGAGTTTGCTCTGCTCTCTCTCCCTTGGGCTAATCCGCCCTGTGCAGGATGTGTGGGGAAATTCCCAGCCTGCAGCTGAAGGTTGGGGTTTGCTGGGACTCTGTCACAGCTGTTTCTTACTGCACTTGAACATGTTTCCAGGAAGTGTAAGACACGTCCATGGATGAACACTGGAATCTTCCTGTCTGGGGAACATCTTCCTCAGAAATAGCAACTATACTTGATATACCTCCACTTTTTTGAGGTGCAAATTCCTAAACTCGTGTCACTTCCCTCCCGCTCTTTGGATTTCGATATCTTCAAGGGGCAGATCCTTTCTGAGGAGGCAAACTATGCTGTCTGGGGAGCACTGAGGATGAGAAGGGAGCCAGAGACATCCAGTGCTTCCTGGCTGTAATGTTCACATCCTCGTAAAACAGTAAAAAGGATTTGAAGGAACTGCTATGGCCTTATTTTGAAACAAGTTTTCGGTACAAAGCAATGGATTCATTTAAATTAAAAGGAGCCTTGGAATGCCTAGTGGTGTTGCAATACAGCTAAGACTTGCTTAACCAGGATGATGTGGGGAGAATCTCGCCAGGAGGAAGCCATTATCCTTATCATATCCAGGAAAATGGGAGCAGTTCCACCTGGCGTTTCATTCATGTGAGTGTTGCTGGTGGGTTTAAAGCTCTTCTGGTTTTCTCATGTGTATAGGGAAAAAACAACAACCAACGTCTGAGCTCTCCAAATAAATTAAAGGATGTTTTTTCCTCTACTTAGTTACCCTCTCTGTCACATCCTTTTGCACTTTCTCTTTCCTTTCTCCCCTATAAAAAATAATCAGTGCAAAACAAACGAGTGAAAAGCCAGCATCTTACCAAATCATCTTTGTGCAAAGGTTTAATTTCCTGTCCTGCTGTGTTTTTGTGTATATGTGTTTTTCTTTTCCTCAAAGGAAGGAAGGAAATAAGAAAAAAACAATGGTAGAAAAAAATAAAGAGGATAAAGAACCTGACAGACAATAAAGAAAAAAGATTTTTAGGAAAAGAGTGGCCTGAGCACATTCTTCTTGCACCAAAATCATCAGCCACCTCTGTAAGGATCTGGAGAGGAGGGTAAAAACAGGTGGTGTCTACCTGAGAAATTAAGTTTGGCATCCCTACACCCTCCCTTCAAACTCAGAGGGTCTTATTTGGAAGCACTAGCTGGTACACAAGACAAGCTATGGGAGTGCACAGGGGGCCTGCAATAGACGACCACTGGCAGAGGGGTTTGATTTTTTTTTTTTGGTCTCAGCCTTTTGTGGAGGGAGGTAGGGCTGAATGGCACCCCCGATCAGGCAATGTGAGAGTTGGAGTGTCACTAGTCCTCCCTGGAGAGCTGGAGTGTCACTAGTCCTCCCTGGGACACTGTCTGGCAGGATGAGAGCTCTGGGTGAGTGTGTGCAGCAGAACAGAGAGGAAGGAACCACAAAGTGGCAGCATTGTATCTGGTGTGTGGGAGAGACAGCCGGAGTCAAGCGAGCCTGACCTTGGTCCTGCTTGTATCAAATTCGACCTGACTTATTAGGAGAGGGTCAGTGCAGAAGGCAGCATACAAGGAGGAAACTTCGCTGTCAGGTACTGGTGCCTCAGAACTGCCCCTCTCTGGAGAAGAGGGGAAAAAATAAGAAAAAAAAAAAAATGGGGTGGTTTGATTATTATGCACCAAAACAAGCTCAATTCCCTTAAGCAAGAATCTGGCAAAGTGTTCCTGTTAGGAAATATCTGTTTATACAGTATGTGCAAGTCCA
The DNA here is from genome assembly GCA_013399835.1 of Leptocoma aspasia. Classification (NCBI taxonomy): domain Eukaryota; kingdom Metazoa; phylum Chordata; class Aves; order Passeriformes; family Nectariniidae; genus Leptocoma; species Leptocoma aspasia. Next base: position 265,235 of record VXAX01002700.1, read on the forward strand.
ACAAGGTCTGATCCCTGATATTTCCAAGTGACTGTCAATTGCTAACCTTTTGGGATATCTCAAAGTTCTTTACAGGGAAATTTTATTTCTTCAGTTTTGTAAAGCAAGAATCAGAAAGGCAATGCCAACAAGTTAAGTATCTTGAAATTTTAAAATCAATCTCAAATTTAGTGTCCAGCTTGAAACACCAGTTGTGCTAGGGACCCCTCTTCCCCAAAGCACACAGAACTAGGCACTAAAACCAGTGACAGACAGTTTTAATTTTTCTTTAGAAATTACTTGCTCAGCGTCTACAGAGTAAACCAACAGCTGAGCTAGGAAAAAAACACAAAACAACTATGTCTCCTGACTCCCAGCTCCTTACAACATCAGTGGTAAAAGTCTAGAAAGGGCTGTGAAACACAGGCTGTGCCTGTGGAAGGACCTGGGTGAGGTGGGTGGCTTTTCTAGGTTCACTCCAGCAGCTCACCTGGAACAGAGGGGGAATGAGCCACCAAAACAGCCAGCTTGCTCATGAGGTTCATTTAGTCTGCAGCTCCTCAGAAGACTCTGTGCCTCTCTTTCTCCACCCCTTAGAGAGAGAATGTGTCCCGTCAGGGCCGGGGCGGGGGAAGGAAAATGCATTTGGGTTGTATAGTTTGAGCATGAAGCTGACATAAAAATAAGGGCTTCATCATTTGGTCTTGGCGAGGGAGGGGAAGAGGGAAGAATTGGAGGAGGGGTAAGGAAATAACAATTTGCTGTCTCCTGAAGTATTGTTTAATGCTTTACTTAAAAACGCTGACGGCTTCTGCACAGCTGTATCCACGATAGAAGCAGCTTGCTGGCACATTGATAAAGTATTAAGACGAGCACAGATCTGGGCACGATACAAAGACGAGAGCTCCTCGCAGCTGAATTAAGGCACCGCGCACAAAGTAACCGTTACCTGGCAAAGGATCGTTTTGATGCCGGCGAATTTTGTTTTGATTCCAGATCAAAGGGAGGAAGATAGGTAGTTTAGGGCTGGCGCTCCGAGTTGCATGGCTAACTTATCTGTGCCATTAAAGCAGGCATCACTTTGCCTGTTTGTAAGCAGAGAAAGATCTGAAACACGTGAGGGAGGGATGGGAGACAAGGGAGAAAAGCTACACCAACGCCATACTGGGAAAACGTGCTGTCTGGAGTACTGCAGAAGAGTGTTTAAATACCTGCCTTTCTTTTTTAAAGAACCATGGATGCAAAGTCCTCCTACTGTTCTCAGTCTGGATAGTCTCACTCCAAATCCAGATCTAAGGTTGTTCCTGCTCTTAGGAAGATCTGGTTCCTGTGTTGGTACACCCTCCAGATCTGCAGAGCCAGTGTAACAACGACTGGTAACAGAAAATATTATCTCAGTGGAATGGCCACGGTCATATTGGTTTAAAAATGCCTAATGTCAGCATGCTTTTACTTTCCTTTTGCATTTTCTATATTTGTGTGTATGCCTGTGTACTTATTTGTGTGACCATTACTATATAGGTAGTACAGTATCTCTAACAGAGAAGTTTTGTCATCCTGATCATGCTGCTGCAGTTAAAACAGCAGTTTTCTCCTTCCACAGACCTAGACACAATCCTGTAAGATGGCAAGCCCTGTCAGCTCCCGCTGGCTTCGAGGGAACCTCAAAGCTTCTTTTCTGAGGGTCTCAGCAATTCTCTCTGCACCCCAAAGGAGAACTGGGCCCCAGGTTAATAAAAAGTAGGGCAGCCTTATCCTATCAGCTGCCTGAGAGGGTGCCTGGCATTTTGAGGATGAGCGACAGAGAAAATTCAAGTTACCAAGGCAATGGGAAACCTCAGCATAGTGGAGACAGATGTAAAAAATACATGCTGGATCTACACAGCTGCTCTGAGACAAACTCACTGCATGCCCTACCTCGGTTTCCCATAGAGAAAAGCTTCCTTTAAATCCATTCTTTCTAAAGTGTGAGTGGGTATCTGGTTTGTGTTGCATCAAAGTGAAATAGATTGGCTTTTCTGCTGCCTCTGCTGGAGCTTCTGTGGAAGTGAGTTGTGAGGTGTGAGATCCCAGCCCAGCCCATACACACTTGGAAGGGAGAAAGAGAACTCCAACTCTTTCCCTTTATTTCTCCCAGCAGACTGGGCCAAATCTGAGTCTCATATATCACAGTAATCCTGTAAGAAATTCACGAGAGTCAGTTCCTCTAGATTTACATGGGTATAACGAAGAGGAGAATTCATCACCATGTCTTCATCGATGGTTCATGAGCAAGGAAAATACTAAGGCCTCCTTTATCTTGACAGCACAAGATGGCTCAATAAATGTAAAGCATGTGTTACATAACAGTAGAATAATCTATGGTATTGAGGGCTCACAGATTCTGAAAGTCTTTTCCACTTGCAGTGGAGGGGGGGACAGGAATTAAATAGGGAGAAAAATATATATTGAATAAAGTGCTTGTTGCAGAATATTTTTTTTAAATACAGAACTGTGAAACCTAAAGTAGGGCAATACCCTCCCTTTCAACAATACTTTGACTTCCTACAGTCAGCAGATGCAATATGCATAGGATTCAGAAAGATCCCATTAAAATTCATTAAACCATGTTTCCAGCTATTTAGTAAATTTTGAAGAAAAGAAACCTATTGCCTCTTCTGCTCCATACGATGGCCTCTTTGAATGCAATTAACCCTTCATGCGTGGGTCCTTCTATCCAACTAATCTCCCACCCCGTGCCTTCCGATGCATTTTTAATACCGCAGCTAATACTGCCACCTAAAATCCTCCAGCAGACACCATGCAATAGAGCTCTTTGCACAGGCAAAGAACTGTAAATCTCCATAAACAGTGCTTGAATGAACAGCAAATTCAGATAAGTGATGTGTTCTTTTTCATGGCTTCCAGTTCCAAATGGGGGATGCTCTTCATCCTTCAAGGGAGATTTTTATCCAGCAATTATTGTGGTTTCATACCTGCCCAAGGGATTTAGCCACTGGGTTTGGAGAAGCTGGGCAAGAAAGGGTGTAAAAACATGCAAGGGAGCATAAACAAATAGTGAAACAATAAAAAAGACCTAGTAGTATACATGCAAATAAACATTTAAAATTCTAAAAAAGAAAAAAAAATTAAAAAAAAAGAAAAGAATAAAGGATAAAGATCCAGAAAAATCAGAAAATGTTATATGAAGTGTCAGATTTATCTGTCTGAAGTGTAAAACTCTGTTTTCTTTATTACATGGTTGACAGAGACTCAGGACCCAATCTGGTCTCATCCTGAGTTCGATAAACTGTGACCAATTTCAGATTGGAACTCCTATTTACGGAGGTGCTAAGTGGAGAGGGGGATTATATCATGCAAAACAGAAGCAACCAAAAATATTCCTATTCCCCCCATCCTCTTTTCCCATCTGATAAATGAGCTGGTTTGTCAAAACAAGGAGTGGAACTGGAGGGGCCAGGGAAAAGGATTTGCTATAAAAAAGAAAACAGAAGATGAGAACTGAAAATATTCTGTGTTTCTGTTTGCTTGAAGCAAATCCCATTCCCAAGCCAAATCTAATCAGAATCTGTCCATGAAGAAAGAATTCAGAAAGGAAATATTTTGAAATATAGAGATGGTCTCAGCCTGATCCACCCTGCAAGGTGTTCAAGGTACACAGTGCTTCTTTCATTATTTCACTGTTCTGTCACAGCTATGAAGGAGTGTTATTTCTGAGTCACAGAATTATGCTTTTCACTTGGCTTCTGTAACACCCCTACGCTTAATTATTTCATCTGAACTACAGATTTCCACAGATCCAGCAAAGCATTTAAGCACCTGCTCAACTTTAAGAACCTATTGCGTTCTGGGAGGCTTTCCACAATGTGAATTAAGCGCACACTTTGCTGGATGGACAGCTCTATACCATAACTACATTACACCTGGAAGAGAGCCCTGCTCTTTCCCAAAGGGTTCGCCGCTCTCCAGTATATCAGTCTAAAATTCTTCTATAAGTGTATGTGCCTTTTTTAATTGAAGATTTTGTCATATCCAATCGAACACTCACACGGTGTTTGTGAGGAGTCTTGGACAACTTGGTAAGGATTGATCCTGGCACTTCAGAACGGGACAGAAGCATTACAGTTTGTGTATCGGATGTGAGTATCACCCTAAGCCACGGGAAGACAATCTGAAATCTGCCTGCTTAACAGAGAGGCACTGCTACTGCCTTGCTCTGCCAAATCAGGGTATTTTAAAGAGATAGCAGAGTGATTCTGTTTAAAATTCACAATGCATCTGTACAGAGGATGAGAATTTCAAAGTACGGCACAAGTCTTACTTTATGGGGAGGTATTATTCTCATTGTTCTTCCAGAGCTCGAAAAGGAAGAGAAAAAGACGTATAGGAGCTCAACTCTGCAAAATTTGCAGACCTGAGTGGCAGGCTAAGAGCTACACAGCAAGCTGTGGAAAAATATCAGCAATCAGAAGCCAAAAATCTGGTCTCTGAGCTTCCTGTTCAAAGACACACAACGTACTATCCTCCTACCCAAGAAAGAGTGGCAAGTGTTCACTAAAAATTTAGAGGTTAAATGCCTGTATAGGGGGATACATTGGCTACCTCACACTCCACTGGCACTGGGCATGTTGCCTGTAATGCCATGGAAATGTGTGTACAATTAACAGCAAAGTTCAGTTGCTGCAAGAAGATGTGTATGGATTCATCCACTTTAATTTTTTCCATGATTTAAGCATTAGGCACCAGGAAATTAATCTGGGCAACAGTCAAGACAATCTGCAGAAAGCTGGGTCCAGTGTTGCTAAAACAAGCTGGCTGAAATGAAAAAGTGAAGCTGTGTCTCTCTTCCTGATACCAACACACAAACACACACACAGACAAAAACCGGTCCTTATTCTTATTATTTATGGACACAGATGAAAAGCCAAAGGGGGCAAGGTAATGCACACAGATGCTGATTAGCTGGAGATTACATTGATGATGTAATAAAAATTCACTTTGTCTCTTAAGCTGCACCAGGACAATCAAAGAGAGATTAGATAAAAATCAGAGAGAATGAATAATAGAAGGGAGAGGTAACATTGTAAACCATAACTCCCTGCAAAATGTTCTACCCTTTGACTGTCCTCAGTCAGAATAAATAAGAGCTGGAGGGTGTAAATACAGCCCAAATGTACAGAAGAAGGAGGCAGATGTGGCTTTGTAAGTGTATTATTTATCAATAAGCAGCCAGATACTCATATTTACCTGAACGGGTTTGCAAATACACACATACACATATCTACAAGCACACACCTTTCTAACTCTGCTGAAGAGATTATGAGAGGGAGTGCAAGAGAGAAAACATGTTTGGAGAGGGACAGATGGGCAGAGCAATAGACGGAGAGAACAGTTAACAGCATACAGAAAATGATCTGAGCGAGAAAGGTAGGAACTTGTTGGGAAAAATCAACTCTGTTTCTACTTGACAGGGTAGGGAAAAACATTTGGAGACCCACATGCACACCTATTTATCCACACATGCACCCATGTGGATCCCTGTCTGAAAAAAGAATCCCTCCAGCTGCAAAAGGTCTCCATCAGAGAGAGACAGGAGAAAACTTTCCTCTCTTAAGAGTGCTTGCTTGAAAAGGAACAGAACTCCTGCATGTCTAACGTTGGTTTAAGTTTACTGACCATGTTTAATATTTGATTAAACCTTTGGCATAGCTGACTATCCTGATCTGAATAGATGATCTGACACTTTCCCTGGTAGCAAAGCCAAGCATAAGTAATAGCTGTCCTCTGACTACCACTGCCTTATGCATACGAGTCAGATTTTGTTGTGTCTGAAAACCTGCTATCTGCTTCTGGATTCTTTTCTGCTGCTCAGTATTTTCAGCAACACTTTATGAAACCAAACAAACAAACGGGAAAAAAAAACCACCAAAACACTTCTCCCAGCCATGGAGGGGGCTGCAATTCATATCTGTGGAAAAATATACCTTCCTTTCCAAAGTCTTCCCTGGCTTAAGCATTTTACCTGTTGTCCTTGTTGTACTTTTGCCTGTGGTTTGCATTATTACTTGCTAAAAACATTAGAAAATGCTCATCAGCTTGCTCGGCAGCTTGGGGATGTTTGTGTGGTTGCCCACACACATACGCACGCACACATACACGCAGCAATTTTATAAATAAATCACAGTCACAGGGGTGAGGAGAGGGCATGTGGTGCTTTAGAAGGGAGCAGAACAGCAAAAAAGGAAGGACATCTCCAGGATGAGAAAACAGGGGCTGTCAGAGTTTCTCTGCACCTCTCAATGCCTGTGAGATGGCCACCGCCGCTGATCACAGAAAGTGAGAGACGGGGACACCAACCCGGGGTGCTTTTTCCCTTGGCCAGCTAGGTGAGGAAAAGTCTAATCCCTCAAGACAGACAAAAACCAGGCCTAAATTACCAGCCTACATGCTTTACACCTCAAATGAGAAAAGCCTTGCTGGGAGAGGTAATATCTTTTATTAGACCGAGTGATACAATTGGAAAAAAATAGACAAGCTTTCAGGCACACAAGGAAGTCTGTCCTTTTTTTTTTCCCCCCCAGCTATATCAACTGGACTAATAAAAGATATTACCTCTCCTTACAAATTTGGTCTCATTTATAACCTTAAACCATCACCGCTAAAGCTACAGCATGACTTCTGACTTAAATATACACAAAGCTCTTTGCAAAGCTGGATATCATAAATTCCTCTTTACACATAGCAAACTAAGGAAGAGCAAGGTCTAGGAATGGGATCAGGTAGGATACAGAAGGTTAGTAAGAGGACTGGGCTAGAAATAGGCTCCTAATCCCTTCCTACCTACCTCTGAATGAAGAAGACTCTGATGCAACACCACATCAAATTATTATTTTGCCTTCTTGCATTAATTTTGGATTGCAAGAGAGAGGTTCTGGAAGCGAAGTTCTGATGGTTATGTTTCAAAACGGCAAGAAAAAATATTTTTGCAAGAAGCTGAAGTCTAATCCCAGAACGGACTGCAAGGGATCATTAAGAATAATATCACAATTTTTAGAATTCAAAGGAAAACATATGCTGGATCTTTGTTCAGGTGTGAGAAACCAGCTGCTGATTTAATGAAACAAGCAAAGTTAAAAAATTAAAAGGTGCAATTGTCTGGTGAAATTAAAGGCTTACTGCACTATTTCTTTTTATTTTTAATCTTTGAAAGAGGACATTGAGCTTTGAACCGCAAAAGGGAAAAAAAAGAACATTTTTCTGTCTACTCTCTTAGTAGTTTAGGCATACAAATGTGTCTGTTTGTGTATCTGTGTTTCTGCATATTTCATAAGTGCGGGTCTTTCTGCTACTACCCATGGCTATTTTGCTTTCTGAAAATGTGGACAGCATGGCTTCCATTTCCCAAAACCTGCTAGGGAAGGAGATGAGAAAAGAGAGGGGAGATAGCTAGCACGGTCGGAGAGAACCCAGGTGGCGACTCACAACGCAAACTGGTGAAGTGTTTTCTGCAAGGGACGGGGTGAGGCCAGAACATCAGTGCAGAGCTGAACCAAGGGAAGAGGAGTGTGAACAGCCATGGTGAGAGGTGAGGGAAATGATCTGTATCTTGGCTATGGAAAATGAACAATTCACGAGCACGGTAAGCTGACAAGTGGGAACGGGCAGCGAGCCTGGAGCGGCACCTGGGGAAGGGACTTGATCTGAGCCTGTGGTCCACACACCCACACCTGTACCTGCGACCAGGCTGAGAAGCCAGGATGAAGAGCTGGTTTTGGATGCAAGCCCAGCGAGTGAAAGCCTGGGTGCTGCGCTTGAAGAGCAAAAGCAGAGGCCAAGGGTAGAGGCCCGAGCCGGGGGAGTGAGCTGCTCGCCCGGCAATCGGACCCGTGTCTTTTGTCACAGCAGGGTCATCTGGTCTGCTGGTGGCTCAGCTATATCTTTTTGAATTAAGAAGCTGCTGCCAGAAGTCCTGTCCCTGGATCAGTACAGAGGAAAAGACAGGGGAATGACGCACCTATTGTGCTACTCCTTTTATGAATAAACTCATGAAATCTAATTCTACCAGCACCTCTCTGGCCTTTTTCAATGAGGCGGTCAGTAACAAATGACCATTTAACAGCACAAAGCAGCTGTTATAAGGGAGAACAGATTGAGGCTAATACAATACACGTTCCCCTCCAAACAAGAACCCAACATTCCTTCTTCATTTTTTTTCTTTTTTTCCCCCATCTGCAAACACTGTCAGCAAAGCTGAGTAAATATATAAATAATTAAACAAACAAATACTTTCTCTGCTGCCCCCAGGCCTTTGAAACTGAGACTTAGTTGGATTTCAGGCAATCAAACAGCATCCCATTCACGCACTCACACTGCACGCAGGCTTCCTCTCCACCTTTGACAGAATATCATTGACTTTAGTGCACTGTGATGATTTCAAATAGACTAGGGGTTAGATAATCGACTCTACACACACACATAACCGCATGCACACTTCAGCTCCTTCATTTAATTCATAAAACACATGAGCACAGATGGGATGGAAACACCAAAAAAAACCCCAAACAAACAAACAAAAGTATCCCATGTACTGATGAACAAACTAAAGCTACTACTGAAGTAATTAAAAAAAGAAACACAAGAAGCCTGATTGTCAGTTGTTTGTCAGATCTTTGCTGTAGACAATCACCTGAAACCCTCCTCTTTGATGAGAATATTACTAAATTAAATTTTTTGTGGCTGGATATCTAAGGACACTGGGATGTTGCTTACTCCCCACAACCTGCACTTTGGGTAGCAGCAGTGAAAACTCCCTCCTGGACTACCTTGCTCTGCCAAAGTCAGGGATATTCACATCCCTGCTTAAGGATTCACACAGTGTCTGTCTGTTGTTTGTGAGGCTGGGTCAGAGTCTAACTATTGACTTCAGAGAGTGTTGGGTCGGTGCTCAGCAAATGGGCGACGACTGCCAATTCCATCTGCCTGTACTGAGGGCAGGAGTACACTTGTCTAGAGGGAACTTGCTCTTTTCACTGACCTGGTGAAGGCAGATACCTTCAGCTTGATCCAAACAGTGTTGCAAACAATAGGTTTGGATCAGGCCTTTAAAGAAGAAAGGTGTGATGCAGCCCTTCATCAAATCCTTGCTATGTAGCTCCCTCAGTTGCCATAACAATGAAGAGTATGTATGTGATTCACCAAAAGAAGGGGGAAAAAAAGTATAAATCAAGATCCTGAATCAGGGAATGATGACATTCCTGTAGACAGAGAAATTACAAAAGCTGAATCCTACTCACACAAAGAAAACTGGCAAAATTGCCATTGACCCTTTCTTAGCAAAGCAGGGACAAATATGCATTTACAAGTGAAATGAGCAAAGCTAATTTTCCAATCCCCCACTGAGTGTTTTTTGAAAGCATGTTTTCCAGATCTACGCTGAAAGGGGCTCTGATGTAACACTTTTACCATCAGAGACACATCAAAACCTTTACACAGAAAAAAGTAAATGTAAAATTTATGCCATTACCTTCTCCCTCATTAAAAAAAAAAAAAAAAAAAAAAAACCCAGCTGGCTTAATATTGCAGTTGGGGAAAAGAAAGATCAATAGCTCACTAGAGCCAATGGGAATCTTTCCATTGATTCAACAGGTTTCAGTTCAGGCCCGAAGGCACCGAGCTTAAGTGACTCCATCAGAGAGTGTTGGTGAGTAATTATCCACGCTGTGATTAGAACCTAGGCGTCCTCACTGCCCGCCCTCACCCACCAGATAATGCCCTTCCTTTGAACGAAGCTGCAGGCACAGGCAGCAATTTAAACGGAGCAGCTCTGAGGTGTATTAGCCATTACAAATATTCAGAAGGAATGGCAATACTTGTGTTCCTTGTTTTTTTATTTGTTTGTTTGATTTGCTGTTAACTTTTCCAAATCCCCAGCAGAATGTAGAAACTAGCACCACTCTGGCATCCTTGTCTCCTGCAAGATCTTTAGGTGCCTTTTCTACCAGTGTTCCTATGGGTTGACTCACTTATTTTTTTCCCTTCTCTGTTAATTACTAAACTTGGAGTTAAATACTATCTAAGTGGCTGTATCCCCTCTTGCAAATAAATATGAGACAACGGTATGCTTTTAAAGACTTTGCCAAAGGATTTTTGTTGGTTGTCTTGCCCATTCCTTATTTCCACTCCTACTTTTCTCATTTATTGCCAGTATCTTGAATGAGATTTCTTTTTCTAAAAAGAAAAAAAAATCCATATAAATAATAATAAAAAGAAGATAGGAAGAAGGAAAGCGAAGTAAAAAACAAAGCTCCCTCTGAATGCACAGAACAGAACAAATACCACAGAATAGCGTAATTGAATAACAATATATCTTTATAAAAGAGGGTGAAAAATTGCATCCTCATCCATGTATTATTGAAGATGGAATACGATCAAATAAATCGCATTTAAAAGCAATTAAATGCTCACAAAAGAAAAACACTTGCCCTGTAAACTGAAAAAAAAAAAAGGTGTAATGAAATGCAAACCTTCTTGAAACTACCGTATGGACAGTGGAACGAGAAGGGTCGAATCTGAATGGTAGAGCAGAAGGAGTGAACTAGCTTACCTAGACAGGGCAGCCTATTGTTGCAGAGGGAGTAGTTAGGAAATTCGGATGGAGGCAGGTCTGTGTGTCTGGGTTTAGATGAGTAACAACCTTAAGTCAGTCACATCGCGTGTGATCGGCCGCTCCTGCTTCGACCAGCGGCATCTTGCAGAACTGCCTGTAACTTCGGGCCCAATCCAAACACTGCTGCAGGCAAGGTAGAGCTTTTCCTGGACTTCAGCAGGCTTTGGGGCAGGTGTGTGGCTGCTCTGGAAAGTCCTTTCTTATCAGTTATAGATTTTACACAGTGTTGAACATACGTTACTTCCGCCATGTTTTTCCCCCCATCCCTTAAATGCTGATAAAGGTGCAGGGGAAAAAAAAAATTAAATACATTCATTGCAATTCTGTGTTGAAAAAGAACTCTCTAGGATTAATCCTATTTTGACAAGGGCTGAAGCTGTTGACCAAAATGCTCCTTGTTGCGAGAAGTTTCTCAGGTCCCTGACTTTTGTGCACCTGTCGGGCCAAGACCCGATCCTAGAGAAAAGCAAATCTTGTTTCCGTCTGTGTTGGGTGAAATAATGAGCAGGAAACAAAGCCTAGGCAAGAAAACTGAATTTTCTCTAGGTTAACTTTCAGGGAAGTGCAAACCAATTCAATCTGTTCAGCAAAGGTATCTCACCCTCCCCCTGCTTCCTCCATGCACCATTTCAAAGAAGTGCATCTTTACCTTATTATATTATTAGAATCAATCAATATTATTAATATTACATGTGGGCAGTTCTGTAAATTCTTCATAGTTCTCCTCCCTGCCTGTTAACAGCAGGTACATTATACAGTCTCTGGTTAGATTGGTCAACTAGGCTATTGCTAGCCTTAATAAGCAATACCTATATTGTGACCTTTGCTCGCAGAACTGAATGTCTCATATAGGGCTGTCAGATTCTTAAAGAAGTATTGATAAGTTCATTACTGTATTGCTACATATAATTTTAGGTGTGATTTTCACTCACTCTGAAGCATCTGGTAACCTAATGCTTTTTTTTTTCCTCCTAAAGCATTGGCCCTTTTACAATTGATCAAATAGTGAATTAGAGCATTATAGAGAGGAAACATAATCAGGGGATTTCTACAAGCACACTGTGATACATCTTTTGATCTTCTGACAACCTTCATCCCTCTCGATCCTAGGAAGGAAGTGCTGTTTTATAGGGATATTATTAGGCTGATGCTGCTTTATACATCTACCTGCAAGAAGCTACCGAGTCCGACAAAGATATTTGTGTGCGTTTGCAGTGAGTGATGCATATTATGTGATGTGAATCTATCCTTAGGGACTGGAAAGGAGAGAAACTATGTGCAAATGTAAGTCTGCCCTTTCGATACATGCATGCATACACAGTCCCTCTGTAGCATATACACAGGCATTTGAATTAGAAACAGGCCAAATATGCAGTCAGATCTCATCAGACCAACTCTGTCTGCAGAGCTCTGTTTTTATTCTGTTTGAAGAAGCTTCATGTCCAGAGTTATCTGTCCCGGTGCACTGGGAAGGCAGCCTGGTAGCCTCTAAAATATTTTGGAGGCTCAGGCACAATGTACAAATAAACCAGAGATGAATTAATTAGGTGTGACTGTATCATTAAAATAGGATAATGAGTAAATTGTTACATACCATATTAAACTCTGCATATAATTCTAGGAATACCCTCTTCAGTCACCTGCTATTTTCATGTAAGAGTATATTGTCTGTACTGTCTTTTAGAAAGGAATTCTTTAGAAAACTATATTATCCTGTCTGTACTGAATGCATGTTTTCATTAACATGCACATAAAATAAATAGTTGCATGTGTGTGATATACAAATGTCAGGCACACTTCTATATCACTGCATACGCAGTTTTCCCACAAAAACTCATTCTCAGCTACACTTTTTGTGTATTTTTTCAGGTTTTATGTCCTTTTTTATGTTTTCTGGGTTTAAATAAGGAAATTAAACACCTTATCTGTGTAAAGGGGTAAGAATAGTCTGCACTGCAAACTGTGTCTGCATAGCACCTTAGTCTACCAAACCAAAAACAACTTTCCGTTTGCAAAATACTTTGAAAGATCTTACAGTGAAGGTCCCCATCACCACAAACATATATTCCTGGAGGCATTAAAATTGCCAACAAAGTCATCTATTAAATAGTTAATGTTAAACAATGACTTTACGTGTTCAACAAAGGAGGGAGAAATAAACAGATAAGGGTGAGGTAGATCGAAATCTGCATGCCTCATTGGCTGAACTGTCGGATATTTCTAATGCATCTGAAGGGTTTGTTACTAAGAACCTGTTAAGTATCTTTAAACCTTTGATCTGTAGCCAGTCTTAACAAAGGTGACAATTAATTACAGGAGAGTGCATTGCAATAAAGTTACATCGTGGTCAGTTTATATATACTGTCCAAAGCTGGTTCACAGAAGTCACTGTCAATTAACGTCTTCTTGGAGTCCAGTTCATTATCAATTTTTTCCCCCTTGCCTTGATCAATATTTTTGGCTGCTTCTGCTTGACAAACTTAACACAATGTCTATATCTATATGTCTTGCCATTCATTTACATGGAATAGATGGCCGTATATGATTTATTTTTAGCTAGTACGTATGGTCAGGCACTTTATTTGAGAGGTTTAGAGCTCTCATCCATCTTTATTTTAAGGAGCGACAATAATAAGCCCTCTCTTCCTTCAAGGGGATGTCAGTTGGATATAATGAATGCACATTAAAAGCTGCATTCACCTGTATGTGCATTCAGGCTGTGGCTCACAGTGACAAAAGCAAACAAATGCAATCTCTGTGGTGACATCCTGACTCCAGACCACACCAAGAGATGCAGCGCAGATAAAGCAACTCAGTAGATTCTGAGATCCCCAAAATGTGATGATGGCTCTCTGGGAGGTAGAGGGAAAGAGAGATCTTTGTAGGATATACCCCAGCTCAGTAAGTGGAGCAGTGGTGGAAGAAAACCGTAACTTTTACTCACCATGGTTAATATTTTTCCCTTTCTCTGTAGCAGATTTTAATGCATAAGGGTCAGTCCACCATGACAAACCCCGGCAACAGTCATACAAGCATCGGTGGAGCATTTAAGTGAGTGAGAAATGTGGCAGAGATCAGGCTTTTGTCAGTCCCTTATCTTTCTTTCACTTAGTTTCACTTACAGAAGTAAAGCTAAGTTAAAGGACAAACTAGCAAGCACAGAAATAGCACAGAAATTAGTAAAAAAAACTGCAAGTGTTGAGGTTCTCTATGTAAACCCATAATCCAGAATTTTAAAGGGAATGTGAAACACTGAGTAAGTGCAAACCTGCAGCAGGATTTCCAAATGTGAAGCCACCTAAGTGATGGCAGAAATCTCACTGTGCTCTGCCCAGCAAGCAGGTAGCAGGCCTTTGCTCCCGAAGTAAAGGTGACGCAGGGATTAATGAAGCACTAGGCATTTGTTAAAGTCAGGATTCGACTCAGCTTCCTTAACACCTCACTTGCTTTGTGCAAACTCTTATGGGGCAGAAACCACACAGTGCTTGATGGACAGGTCATGTTGAGCTCTGCAGCCCCCTGCTTTTTTGGAATATTACTTTGAGGCTAGAGCCAACACCTGCATGGGTGTTTGGGCATCTGGTGCTTTCTCTCTATTTTAAATGCAGGTAAGCGGTCCAACAGCCTAGATCATCTCCCCCAGTTTTTCTCCCTTGGAACCATTACTGCCTGTCACATACACCCACCTCAGTTCACATTTGATTGACAGGAGGGACAGTAACAGTTCCTTTAGTGTCGTTATGGTCTGTCGGGTCAGTGTGGCTGGTATGCATGCGCACAGGGTATGCATGATTAAAAAAACACCCTTACGTCTTGCTGAAAAATGTGGCTGCATACTTCCAGCCCTTAATGCTGGTGGAGACCCTCCCTGATCACCCTTATGTCCCCTGCTCTTGACCACCATGAACAGAGAGTTCTCTGCCTGCCCTCCCTGACAGGTACAATCCGCTTTTCGGTTGAGCACAACACACTTTCCGCAATCTCGCTCACTCTTTACTCAGACAAAATTTCTAGGTGCTTTCTGACAATCTCCTTCAAAAGACTATTCCATCAGCTGCCTGGCTTTTATTATGCTATGTAATTTGAATTCTCTGCTGAAGAAAGCCCTGCCGGTGGCACTGGCCACTAGCAGATGTGGGATACAGGACCAGACGAACCACGCTTCTCATGCAAGGTGACAAGGATCCTCAGTTTTTCCCTCTACTTCAGCGCTGAGATTTCCGATTTTTTCTGGCTCGATACAGGGAAAAAAATGACATTAAATTAACCAAACTGCCCCCCATTCCTATTGTTTCTTGCAGAAATTAGTGAGTTTCTGATTCACCCCTTAATTAAAGCCTTGGTAGGGACAAATAAATACTATGAAATTTGATTGTTCCTAATTAGTTTTTTTAAGGGAGAAAAGTACCCTTTTTTACTCCATAAAATGCCCAAAGGCAGTATATGTAGATATTGAGGGACAGAAGCAATCGTAATCTGTGAAAGTGTAAGAAATGTGAGTCTAAACTGGAGAAATGTAAGAGAAGAAACAAAAGCTGAGGACACAGAAACTTTAATTTCTTTCTTTTTTTTCCACATTAATGTAACTTTTGAACAAATCCATCTTGTAAGGATGATTAGTTCATATGGTAGTTGGACTAGCTGAGGAACAGCTTTCAGTGCAAAACTTGACAGGCAAGCAAGAGATCCCAGAAAATTAGAGTTTGTATTGGAAATGCTGACACAACCGTAACAACAGCATCATAACTGGCTGCAGCTGCTTTTAGAAACCAGAATCCATGTCCAGACCCCTGAAAAAAAGAGAGTTAACATATACCCTTCTAATTTATGGAGTTATCTGGGCTATCTGTTTAACATTATCAAAACACATAGACGCTCATATGTACAGGAGATTTTAATGAACAGGGGGTGCTTTTTTCCTCTCTTCCATCAAGCTATCCAATTGCATTGTGATTGTTTTAAGGGGTTGTTCTTTAGACCTAAGGCTTAAAGTCTCCTCTGTTTTATTCCAGTTTATTTGCGCGTTTACCTCCCTAAAACTTGTTCGGTTTACTACCATACTAAATACTGTATGTGTTGCTTTCAAACAGGCAAGTCTTATGCTTCAATTATGGAGGAGTTTATTCAGCACCTGTATTGCGTTGTGCTTCTTTTCAACCACATTTCCATTTCCCAAAGGCTGTACATATGAATGTGCACACATCTCTTTTTCTGTATGTATACACACATATATTTCTATACATTCCTGCATATAGACATACACATCATCTTAATTGAATGCTCATTTTCATTGCGCCTTTGAATTTCTGACATATCCAAAACCTCCATAAACATTCTTAAACTTAACAAGGTTTTAATTTTTCCATCATCTATCTTTGTAATCAAACAGAACAGAATGTAATTAATGGAAGCCTTGTTTCCCTACCCCAGAGGTCTCTTAAATTTCAAAATTATTTATACTTTTAAGAAGATAAAGCTGTAAAAGAACTAAGCTATTCTCTTCATACTGCATTTTTCTATCTGCATTGAATGCTTACAGAGTGAGGTTCGGGTCAGGTAGGAAAAACACCCCAACCACTGGACTGCAGCAGTGGATTTCAGGAAGGTTTTGGGAGGTTTGTGCTTTTCTACCCCTATATAAGGGTTGAAAGAGCATTGTTGGTCTCAAGTCTATGCAAGACTCCTGCTTTCCCAGTGCACTCTATCTCCACACTTTAAGTGCATTTGCCCGCATGTGTTTCAGTAAATCTCAGTTAAGTGTGGAATGCTGATTTCTTCTTACTTCCTAAATAGAATATTATGGAGACCTGTGTGTTTTAAATTAAAACATTTCCCAAGCCTTGGGTACAAGCAAGCTTCAATAGAAAAGACTGTTTAAACCTATGGGGACAGTCCTATATTTAGATTACATTAATTCATAAATATTATACTAAATACCACTTAAATTGGCCTTAAATGACTTCAAAGATAATGCATTATAATATGGCTGTCCTGAGAGCACTAACCTTTTTATCTCCCAGTAACTCAGCCTTTAAGCATACTCCACAGCTAGATAAGATGGGGGGGAAGTTATGAATGAATGTCTTGCTAAATTGTTAAAGTGTGATTAGTTAACTCAGTGCATGTGTGTGCGTGTATGTGTGAACGTGTGGGTGGGTCAGCTCAGCCCTGGTAGATTTCTACCCGTGGATCTCAGCACACAGCCTCTTCCCAACCCTACAGCAAAGTACCAGAGCAGGAGCCTGTTCCTGCCCCGTGTGGAGAGAAGCGAGGATGGGGGAAATATGCAGCAGCTATGCTCGTGCCATGAAAGCTTATTTTCTCGGGGATCTGGCAAGCCTTTCCCGCCTTCCCCCACAAGCTGCTTCCCCCGTACCCTTTCTCTCTTTGCTTATCTGCAAGAGAATCATAATCCCCTGCCTCTTTCCTGGTGTCTGTACTGGTATCAGCCAGAGCTGCTGGTGAGAGAACCTGGGACTTCACTCTCCTTTTGTGATAGTTTTTCTTGGAGGAGGGCATAGTAATGTACTTTAGGTTCTTAATTTTCAATTTCCTCCTGCTATGCAGCGGCACTGCAATAGGATATCTTCGTAATATTTTCAAGAATACACATCCTTTGATCTCGTTTCAATGGATTTACACCTGAAATTACTCCGGCTGCTGTTTTTTTACTTTAAGCTAATTCCTCTCTCTTCCCTCCTCCAAGAACAATCCCACCTTCTCCCCCTCTACACCCAAGGTTTGCTCTCCGCACACTTAAATAAACTACAGCCTACTATTAACCCTTCAGAGTGTACCACTGCCACAGCCTCATCCCCTGAATTAGGAATGAAATCAACTGAGAGTGATGGATCAATTAATGTATAAGCATTATGCATCTCTTATGGAAAGCATCTTGGGGTTTTGTATTGCCAACCTACCCCTGTGAGCCAAGTTGGACTATCTTTATGCAATTCTTCACCTACGCCTGCAAAGCAAAGCCAAAATAAGGACATCTGAGTGAATACAATGCTTCACATGACTGCATTTAGAGAAGGGAAGAGAGAAAAAATAGATTAAAAATGAAATAAAATTAATAAAATAATAAAAAAAGCCAAACACAACCCTCATCCTTCAAAGCCCCATCACACTTTTTGACTTAATAGTAATTAATCACTACTGGCAAGAAAGTAATTTTTTTCCAGGTAGCCAGAGGCACATTTTTATCAGGATTAGCTAATAAATCAGTGGCATCGCTAGAAAGGAGTTAAAACTCTTCTCGGATGTACTAAATAAAACCGATCTCTGAAATGCTGGCAACTCGGTGTCTATCGAAGCTTCGCTCAAACCCTAGCCCGCAAAATAACAATCATCATCATAAATTTTCTTTCCAAAGTCCAAAACTTATAGCATGTTAAAAATGACTGTCTGTTTTGAGATGAACTCATGCAATTTGCATGATGCAATTGGTTTGATGAGGTGACAAGATTCCCCACCTGGCTTTTTTCCTAGGTTGCAGCTTTACAACAGAAATGAAATGAAGGGAAATGAAGTTAGTATCTTGCTTAATTCAGGGATATGTGTTAAACACATCCCAGCAAGATAAATGATCCCTCTCTCTCTGCTCTCTCTCTCTCTCTGCTCTCTCTCTCCTTCTCTCTCTCTCCCCCTTCCTGAGTTTGTCTCAGTGAATACAGGCATACAGTACAAGCAAAACTGAACTGAAAGAGGCATAACTCAAATCTATGAAATAGAAATTGAAGTTAGCGCATAGAATGATTAATTTCAGGTTTAAGATAAAACATAACAAAAGAATAAAATCTCATCAACAAATGACAGTAACCTCCCACTACCAAAAAAAATACTTTATCGAAGTGCTAGCTCAAATATTTCCTCTACATTATGTTGAGTGATTCTCTTCAATGTAGGTTTTACTGCTGTTATTTTTATTTTACAGAAACCTTAGATAATTTTTTGCAAACACATGCACACACACACATGAGCTCACTCTCACTATTAGATGAAATCTCTCAGGACCTTTCCTTCCCTGCACTTCTTACTATTATTTTTATTGCTACTATTAATAATTATTATAGTATGGGTGTCATGTTTAAATAATGCCAATCAGACCTTCATGTGGCTTCTAGGAAGACAGTCTGAAAAGAAAGCAAGGTTCGAAAGAGCTCCACTGATCATTTTAAAAACAAGAAGGGTGTTTGAACCGACCGGCAAGTAAGGATGGAAGAAATATGCTATAACTTAGACTGAGCCCCTAGTCCCCAAGCCCTGGACATTTTCTCTAGCCTGTGTAAAACTGGTACTTTGCACTGTCAGGGTATATTTTCATTCGTGTTTCCTGAGAGTGGAAGCAAGGAGGGGAGTGAGTGGGAAGGGGGAAGAGATGCCTGCTAAACATGCCGTTAAGTTCATGATTTACAACTCGCCAAGGCATCTGGAAAACTGGGAAGCTAGTAATAACATTACTGGTGACTGTCGCTGCCAGGAGTCCGCCAAGCTGGACTAGACACTGGTACTGAAGCTGTCCTGTAAAGGATACAACTTCCACTCTCTCTGTGGCCCCATGCAAAACGCTTTCTCCTCCTGCACTAAATCTGGGGTCACACCCCAATCACTTCTGACCCCGTGTTTTTCTTTTCCCTTTTCTTTTTAAAAAATAAATATAAACACACATACACACACACACACACGTATACAGAATCAGAGTTAATTAGGTGGCTCATATCACTCCTAGTTTTCTCCTGCTCCGTAGAGGGGCTACCATGCAAATTACCTTCAACTTCCTCCCTGCAAGTCCTACTTTCCTACCCGAGGACCTGAGCATCTCTTCCCCACTACACACACCCTCCCCCATCCCCAAAACAGAGCACCATCTAATCTGATAGGCACCTCTGAAGAGCCTAAGCTGAGCAGGGAAATGAGCGGGCAGAGATGGAGCAAGTGAGGCATCGTGTGAGGAGTACATCTCCACTACCTTTAGAGAAAACCTAAAAAGTTCCTGGCATGGACTTCGGGCACATTAAAGTAGTGCTTGGAATATGCCTGGTCAGAGACTTCTTCCCTCTGGAACTAAGCTGCCACCTGTCCTTTCTGTCTTGCCTTCTCTCATACAAGCGCACACATACCGTGATTTTGTGCACACACCCCTGCCCCGCTTGAGATGGGCTTCTTTATTGTTGTTTATATCTCTGTCCCCGTGTTGAATAGAACCAAAATGAAAAAGTCCCCCCAGAGCAACTTACTCTCCTCCACTTCTTTCTTTGCGAAGGACTACAAATAATAAACGTGACAGCAGCAAAAATAAAAAAAAAATTACCAAAAGAAAAGAAAAAAAAAAAAAGAAAGAAAAGAAAAACCCGCCGGTGCCAGATACAGAACAGTTGTAAAATCGGGGCTTGCCAGCAAACCCAGGGACAGACAGACGGACACACACACCCCTGGGCTGACGAAGAGCGGCTCCCGAAGGTAAATACAGAGCACCCGCTCCGGCTTCAGCACCGCGGACAGCTGCCGCCGGCCCCGCGCCCGCGCCGCCGCTCGCCTGGCGCTCCCCGGGAGCTGCCTCTCACCCCCCAAAAAAGCGGGGAAAGAAATAAAAATACTAATAAATAAGCCAAACGGAGCTGACTCCCTGCCCTGACTCTCGCTCTTCTCTTCCCAGGATGGGTCTATTATTTCTTTCCCTGCCCCCCCAGCCTGCCGCCTCCGCCCCCGGGCCAACCAAAAATGAAATAAAATGAAATGAAATCGAAAGGAAAGAGAGAGAGGGAAAGAGAGAGCTAGGGAGAGAGAGGGAGCCTGTCTTTCTCTCCCGATCTCTCCCGGGAAAGTTCAGGAGGTAACTCACCTTTGTGCATGCCAGTGAACCTGTCCTTCAGCACCGTCAGTTCATAGATCTTCCCGAACTCCTCGAAGAGCGGTTTGAGGTCTTTCTCGTCCAGGTTACGGGGGATCTGCCCAATAAAGAGCTTAATGGCATCGTGGTCCTTCATTGGGATGGTGGATGGGTTTCCGGGACTATGGTTTAATCCGTTCATATGCCCGTTGGTGCTGGGGTTGCTGTGATTGCTACTCAGGCTGGTATTGTCTGGTTGTCCGTTTGCTAACGTGGCCATCTTTATATACATAGAGAAAATCTTCTTTCCTTTTTTTCCCCCTCTTCTTTTCTCTCTCCCTCCCTCTCTCTCCCTCTCTCTCTCCCTCTCTCTCGCTCTCTCGCTCCCTCTCCCTCTTTCACACACACACACACACACACACACACACACCCTCCTCCCTCTCTGTCTCTCTCTCTCTCTCTCTCTCTCTCTCTCTCTCTCTCTCTCTCTGGGTCTGATCTGATTTTTTTTTTACATTGAAGATCTGTGTCCTTTCCGTTTAAACAGGCTGGATCGGTTCAAATTCCCAGCCAGACTAGGGGGTGGGGTGTGAGTGTGTGGATGTGTGTGTGTACGGGGAAGGGAGGCTAGGGGTGGGGGATTGCTTTTGCCTCTACTCTGGCTAAACCCCCTCCTCCCATCCAGCCTCCCCCCTGTCTGTCTGCCCGGCAGAGGCTCAATGGTATCTTCCAACACAGCCCCTGGCTATAAATAGCACTAGGCGCATGGCTCTTTGAGAGACAGGCAATTTCTATTGTGCCAAGTGAGCAAAGGGGAACGGTTGCGTTTTTAGGACCAATGATGATGATTTTTTTTTTTTCCTTTTCCTTTGCAAGCCCTCCGATCAATCGTTGTCGTTATAATTTCAGTGATCATCGGGAAATCTGCCTTTTTATTTGAGAGGGGAAAAAAACCCAAGCCCAAGGTGTTCTGACTTCTTTCTGTTATGATGATGCCTCTTACTTATTATTTACTCTTATTATAATTTCGCAAATGATAATAAAAAGCAGTTCAGATACGGATGAACCCCCCGGCTCAGAGGTTGCTTTTGCTGTTGTTGTTGTGATTGTGATGTTACAAGCTCTCTTTACTATATCTGTTCATGTTGCATCTAAAAAAATGCATGCTCTTTAAGCTCTCTTTTATTTTTTTAATATCAATTATGTTACTGATGATGACATCAAACTAGGAAAGCACAAGCTATATTATTGTAGCGCTTTGAAGAGAGTCGAAAAATATCGAAATGACTGTTATTAATTTTCGTGCTGCCGATATTTATGTACAGTCAGTGCGGGCGTTATCTCCTATACAGGCTGTGTGTATGTGTGTGTATGTGCGTGTGTATATTGGAAAGGGATTGACTAGGTAAGGTTTTCTTGCCCGACTTTCGAGCCATCAGGATATTTTTTCTGTCTCTGATGGAAACATAAATCGTATTTTGTAGTCATCAGTGATCGGGAGTTGCTCGTCCGAACAATGCTCTCTAGACAAAGTGTACTGTATGGTGGAGACGAAATCAGCTCTTCTTTCATAGCATCTGGGGGTGGGGAGGGCAGGGAGCCTAGGATTAAGGACACAACTCCCCCTTGTCCCCCAAATAATAATAACAGTAATCCGGACAGTAACAAAACAAGGCTCTGCGTGCGCTCAGAGCAATTTTCCCCTTGTTCTTTTTTTCCGCCTTTCCCTTTTCTCCGGTTCTCCCGCTTCCCGTGCGAGCCGTGCGGGGATGAAGCTCGGAGAAACACCAGCAGGCGAGCTCGGAGCAGCCCGCGAGTTACCTGACCTGAACCCCCTCTCCCCTCCCGGGCGGGCTGCAGCCGCTCGCCGCCCGGCTCTCCCCGCTCGCCCCGGGGGTGTCCGCAGCCCGCGCCGCGCCCCCGCTCGCCCGGCCCCGCGGGGCCCCGGCCATTGTTCCCGGCATTNAAACCTTAGAAAAAGAAAATCACCCCATTGCAGGTGGCTCGGCTATTCCAACTACTCCTGCGTCTGAGAGTGCTCCCGTGTCCTGCCAGCAGAGGAGCGGGGGTGGATCGGGGGGCGGCAGGACTGCGCCCCTCTCCGGGGCCACCGCCGATCCCTGCGAGGGGAGCGCGGCGGG
>VXAX01002700.1:288213-321518 GCA_013399835.1 Leptocoma aspasia
GGGCGGGGGGCGGGACGGGACCGGCCCCGAGGAGCCTCCCCATCCCACCCTCCGGGGGCCCGCACCTGGGGGCGACACCCGTGCGGAGCCCCCGGCAGCCTGCGCTGCCTTTTACGGCTCTTAAAATACCTTGGGGCGCTGACGGGCAGCAGCGGCTGTCAGCCGCCTGGTGCCGGGCTGGTGGCAGGCACCGCGCATTGTCTGCCGTCTGACCAGGCGTGCCGTGTGCTGGGGTCAAAGCCGGGGGGGTGAGGGGGCTGGTCTGCCCGTCTTCCCTTCCTGGGCACACTCCTGCAATCTTTAAAGGCTACAGACACGGAGATGTGACAGCCCAGGAGCTGCGGGGGGCAGGGGGGGTAAAGCCCTCAGACAGCCCCACTCCCAAATTCCCAGCCCCGTGACTCACCTGTTTTCAAATCCTGCCTTGTGCCTTGGACTGTGATAAAAGAATGACAACAACAACATGACACAAAATCTTTCAGCCCTCCCCCCCGCCTCTTAAAAATCCTAATATCCTCTCTTTTTGATCCCTAAAACCACACCCGTGATAGAACTAGGAGGACTAAGCCTTTTTTTTTTTTTTTTTTTAAAGAAAAAATATTCACTACATTGAAAAGTGAAACAACATCCGGCACTGATCCATCCCAGGGATAGCTCTGTTAACACCTTGTCCACGAACAGGCCACTCTGCCTGCAATCACGGCTTATCCCAAATGGAAACCAATTAAAAAGAACAGCGCAGTAAAAAGAGTCATTTTTTCTGCTCAGTGCGGGTGTCCCTTTTATAACAATCTCTATTTTTTAAAACTTTGAGCTGGTCCACGCCCCGTTTTCACAGAGCCGTAAGTATAGTCATTTAGAAATGGATGCTGTTCAAGTACAGCCCCCTGGTGCACAGGCACAGCTGTGAGGGGTGGCAGGATGAAATAATACGGACACAAATATTGCTACAAGGGCTCCAAGATGAACACAGCTGCTGCTGTGGGTGGAAATCAGCTATACCCCATAAGCACCTTTACACATGTACGAGGGGCTGTAGCAGATTTTAAACAGATACAGGCGAAGGAGGAGCAAAATTGTTATCTATAAACCAGCTTTTGCTGAACATCTCCCCAGTGAGGAATGTTCCCAGTGTAATCACAGTGGGTCCAGTTCAGCAATCCAGAAGCAGAGAAGTCCACAGGAATTTTGTAAGGATAAGGTCTTTTGTAACAGGCTTCAATTTCTCCAGGAGAGTAAAAATTATTTACCTGCTTGGGACCAAAATAAAGCACTTCACTTTTTTTTTTTTTTTCTTTCGTACTTACAGGGAAAAGGCAGGCAGCCCCCTCCCACAGCTATTTGCAGCCCCATTTTCTCCTGCTTCTCACTCTGATTAGTGTATCTTTTTTATTTTTATTGTTTTTTTTTTTTTAGAACACAAGCACCATCCATTTGTTTTGGGCGCAGACGGCCATCAATTTTTACCTCCTCAGAAGAAATGCTACCCCAAATCCACGGCTGGAAAAAGGCACGGAGACGGCCAGGCCGGGAGCAGAAGGATGCAGCAGGACCAGCCACAGGTATATACACACCTCCTGTGAGAAAGGGCTTACAGACCAGGCTTTGGCTTTTAATGTGCCTTTTAAAGGGCTTGATTGATTGCTGTTAATCCTGTGAACAACTTCGGTGTTGTTAACAGGACTGGCTGCATTAGCAAAGGTACTTGCATGCATTAGTATGCTCCTCGTCCCCATGACGTCAATAGACAGCTTTCCAATGACTTCCAGGAGGGCTGGATCAGGCCCTTGCTAGCAGCAAGTTTTTAATGAACACCGTGTGGTGCAGGCAAGGGGGACACAGCGATACATCAGTCCTGACTGTCTTCATTCTCCAGGAAACGAGCAAGTAAAGAAGAAAGGCAGGAATAGGCCGAAAGGTTGCTGGAGGGGGATTCTTCTGCTGAACTTCAAACCCCTGGACCCATAGCACACAAAACCATCAGTCGTTGTGTGATGTAAAAAAAGAATTGCAGGCAGGTTTTGTTCCAAATAAATAAGCAATATATGTGAATTTTATTTTTAAATAGTTAAGCTAAGTAGCAGGCAAGTTTTGCTCCAAAGAAATAAAAATTCGTGTGACTTCTGTTTTTAAATAGAAATTTCTCCTTCTTTAGATCTAGTTAGCTATACCAGTTCATATACTCACAGATTTTATGCTAGCTTTTTAAAATTAAGATTATTTCTAAATGAAACATGTGGCTGTTAATATCAAAGACATTCTGATCACAAATCAGCTCACAACAGCTATTTAAAGGGCCCAATCCTGCCAAGACTTCTAACTCAGCTGGAATTGTTTACTTCAGCTTGTTGGGCTTTGCAGGGAGTGCTGACAGGATCAGGGCATATTAGCTACGTAATCAAATGAAATAATTGAGAGCTGCAAGTGGGCCTCTAATAACATATAACAAAAGAAGAGGGACCATCATCCACTAAACTTTGGGTGAGAACCCAAGCATCAGGGCATAGGCCTGATCCTGAAAACCTTAATCTGCATTGTTGTTAATCACTCTGCTGTGGTCAGAGGGATTATTCATCTGAGGAAGGATTACCCATGTGAACATTTGCAAGATTGGTCCCTGAATTAATGCATAAGTAAGTGTGGGTTGGTGGTGGTTTTTTTTTTGTTGTTGTTTTTGTTTCTGGGCTTTTTTTTCTCTGCCTCAGTTAGGTTGATTGAGGAGAGAAATGAAAAATTATTTGTATCCAAAGAAGCTTAGCACAGGATTGTAGTCAATGTAGGCAACAAAAGGTATCACTTTTATTAAAAAAAAAAAAAAAAGACTGTTTATGGAGGCGTTTTGTTCTTAAAGTAGCACTGGTGAGCTTGAGGTGGCAAAGGGAGGGGTGCAAAGAAACCCATGGTTAACAGAGGACAGAAAAGTAGAAGAGACTGTGCATGCATGTGTTTGCAGGTATGTTTAGACACAGGATTTGTGCAGACACATACATGCACATAATTACATTCCACACAATGGATTCTGCCATCTGAACAGAGCTCTCCAGAATATTCCTATTGCCCGTGCTGCACACACCGTAAACATGTTGGATTAGTCCTTTGAAAAGAATATCAAGTTTATTATCTCCACATCCCTTTTCATAATAGGTATGTCCCTGTACATAATGAGTAATGAAAGCAGGCAAGCCTGTATTGTAGGGACAATAATGCTTCATGTTAATACGGTCCTTTTCATCATCAAATCATTGTGCAGTCATTAACAAATTAATGCTTACAGCGCCCCTGTGAGGAAGGGAGATTTCACTTTAATAGGATCTGGTAGCACCACCAATTAAAAAGGTTGCCTCAGTCTAATAAAATCCTGTTCAGCTTTGATAAACTGCACGTGTTTTGGCCGAATCTCTAAGTTGGGCACCAGCATGCAGCTCAGATTCTTTAATTATTTCTCAAAAAATTTTGTCTGAAGCTATTTGTCTGTGCCTTAGAACAGCCCGTAGGAGGACTGGGCTGGTTTGAACTGAGTCAAATGAGATGCTTTGTAAAGCTCTCCTGTCCCCATGCTTTACAGCATGATACTAAGAGCTGTCAGGAGGTGAAGCTCTTTCTCAAGATTTTTTTGCTGTCTCTGGGAAAATCTGCCCCAAAGCGGCCAATTAAAAGCCTGGGGAAAATGGCAGTTCTCAGATGCTCACTAGAGATGCAGATTTCCAAAACCAGATTCCCCAGTGACTCGGCTCTCACCGGGTTTGCTACAGTAGAGAGAGTTATTCCTGTCATTGCAGCTCAGGGCCAGGACAGGCCAGGAAAAATTGGAGTCTGGATACCTAAGACAAAAGCAGGGAATGTGTCTTCCCTTTGCTTTCAGGGGCTGTCAGGGAGATCCAACAGTGAAACTAGAGCAGAAACTAAAAAGAAACAGCTGGGGGGAAATTCAGGTAATCTGGAAAGACAAGGAGGTTGGAGTATCACTGGGTTGGATTCAAAAGGGACTCAAATGAGGAAAAGAGGGAGATTCAGATTCAAAGATAGTATGTGTACCCAGAAATGAATGACCAGATTCAGAGTATAAGTTTAAGAAAAGCATTAATTTCCTTAATCTTAGCACACAATCTTTGACAGATTTGTTCCTTACCAGCCTCCCAGGTACCTTCTGGGTGCAGCTTGGAGGTCATCACAGACCAGTGTGGTGTTTTCAATAGGCACTACAGACAGGATAATGAGGGGTTTTTTTTTATGGAAAAGAGCATTTAGCCATATGGATAGTTGGTGCCATGTCATTTGGACCCAGGGTTAAAGAATTCTTTGGTTATTTATTTATATTGACCCAGTTAGGCACAGAGAGCTTTGGAGAAAAGGTTGTGCTGAGACACAGCAGTCTGCTTCTAAGTAGGAAGAAGCCGGGAAAATAGAGAAAAATGGGAGGGAAGTCTAATGGGCAACCAACTGTAGTACAAAACCAGGGAAAAGTGAGGGGTTAATACACAAAAACATGACGTAAGAAAATAAATTCTGGTAAAGCACAGAGGATCTGAGATCTCTGGGGCTGGTAAACTCACGAGTAAGGCACTTAAAGACTGAGGCAAGATAAAAGAGACAAATTGAGAAAGAGACAAAAAATGAAATTGGTTACAGGACTGGAACAAGGAAAGGGAATACAGTGTGAAAGGGGTGGATCTGAGATGGGGATGAGTTAAAAGAACAGGAGGTCTTGCCTGAAAGAATACTTGCCCCTAAAAGTCCACTCTTCTGTGTACTTGAAATGTGAGGCAGAGACCCTCAGTCCTCTACAGCCAACAAACAGCACTACACATGCCATCTACTCTCTGAATGATCATGTAATTAAAGTCTGAATTAGAATGCATCTGTACAACAAAGGAAAATCCAGGTTGTGCAAGTAACCTCAATTCTGGGAGCTCTTAATATTTAAGTGCTTGTCTTTGCAACCAGAATAATTTCCTTTTAATTAGGGCTTGTGTGCAAGGAAAAAAAAAAAAAAAACCAAAACCCCTCTTCTTTTTTTTTTTTCCCCCATCCAGTTTGGGATTTGGGGACTTTAACTTAATTTAACAAGGTTAAAGATGGATTATAAGCTAGCTTTTGGAGAGTGTTGTCCTCCCAGAGCTGTAGTCACAGTCAGTGTGTATTCTTGAAAATCAGGCCTAACTCTGAAAAAAGACTTTAAGCAGCTAATTCATATTTAGGCACCCAGCTGCTTGCTGAACTTTTGAGAGAATGAAGCATGGAGATTAGGTGTGTGACGTTAGTATCCCAAATCACTGGTCCCTTTACACATGGATCTTTACAGCCTCAGGGGGAAAAAATGGCAAAGTCAGAGCTCAGATTCAGAACACCCTGACATCCCGTGGCATGTTTTACTTTTGAAGCCATGCCCAGCCTTGCTTTGAACGACACATGTTGTAGGCACAGTCTCAATGCTGTATTTATTTGCATGAGTGAATACTTGTTTTATAAAACCCGTTCTTGCTCTTATTTTATTCTCCAAGTGCCCAGAGGGAATGGCAGTCAGGGTCCAGCATTAATGTTGCTGATTTCATGTATCTCATTCTAACACAGATGCATGGCAGATGACCAAGTGCTGACAGCGTGTGTGTGTGTGTATGTGTGTGTGTGTAGTTTTTTTTGGGGAGTCCATGTAGGAGTGCATCCACATATGCACATATGTGGAAATACTGCAGACAGAGAAAGAGGGTACTCTACAGCCAAATGTGCAAAAATACTCATCAGTTTTCTGCTAGAATTTCATAGAGACCTTAACGATTTTTTTTCCCTCACTCTGCCAGTCTCTCTGCCTATTTCACTCCCTTCCTATCTGTTTGTCTACATATCTACAAATATATCAGTTCTTTGCTGTCTGATAGATGATATCTCTACCTGCATTAGTTGTTACTGGTGTTGCAAATATGCTCAGTTTCCTTAATGGTCAAATTTATAAATCTGTCCTAGAATTTATGAATGCAATAAAATGTAGATCTGTTCTTATATCTTTTTAAACTCCTATTGATTATTTCTTTTTTGTCTGTTTCTTTACAGAATAGTAAATCACCTGTACAGTGAGCTCTCTTCTGAAGGCCAGACATGCAGGCAGAGACAGTAAAGGAAATAGGCAGGGATATTTGAATTGTCCATGGATTCAATAGCAGTGGGAGAGAATACTCATAGTTCTAGTCAGCTGTGGGGCCAAGCCCACATTAATAAGCTTATGAAACAAATACAAGAGGTTTGCTGGCTGCCATGTGCACACTTAAGTGTGCATTCTCTAGGAAAGTGTAGGATCTTGGTCACTTCAGAATGACTTTTCCACCTGGAAGCTGGTTTTCCCTCAGCCAGCCTTACAGCATCTCAGCACAACTCTGTGTTGCATGTACCTCCCCACAATCCAGAAGTGATAGTTATAGTACAAGTGACAGCATAATACAAAGATTCAGGTTCTGTTTGTTCCATTGACTGAAATAGGAGGGTGAAGAGGTCTTTTCCTGTATTTCCAGCTGGTGGGTTGTGCTGGGCCTGAAATTAGAACAGACAGTTTTCATCCTTTGTGCTTTCTGCATGTATCCATTTAATTTAGGAGCCCCAGTTACATCTGCAGCTGATGTTAAAAGATAGGTGTTATTGAGGGCTGTTCATCTCTCCAGACCTTTAGCTGAAGAGGAAATGGTAGATTAGAATTCAGAAAGCAGAAATGCCAGATCTCTAGGAGGCAGCAGATGAGAAAAATGCTCATAGAAGGTCAAAAGAGGGACTGGGAAAGGGAGGTGGAGAGGGAAAATTGAAAGGAAATTCAGGGGTGAAGGGAAAATTCAAAGTCACAGTGTAGACAGGAGAAGGTAAAACAACTACATTTCCTGGAAGAACTAGCAAAGGCTCAGTGAGGATATTTGTTGGGTGAAAATGAAGAGTTTGCCAGAAAAGAACTGTGTAGGTAAGGCTACTGAGGCCTTTCTGAGGAAGGTCTGATCAAACACTTAATGAAACTAGATGCAAGAGACTGCAGGGGAAAAAGCATAGTCAAAGAGGTCATGCATGGGGAGAAATAGCAAAAAACATATAGGCAGTTCCAGAGTCTATAACGAAGTAACAGGCCTCTGAAACTTGCCATAATTCCACAGCTCTGAATTAATCTAAGAGTCTGAACAAAATGTTCCAACTCCACCTACAGTGGCTCCTCACGGAAACCTTCTATCACTACCATCTATTGTGTTGTGACAGGAAATAATGGAATGAATGTAAAGATATCATGAACTTTGTGATTTATCTACAGAAAAAAAGGGCATAAGATGAGCAGAGAAGTTTGTACATGTATTTACATGCATATTTTGACATTGAAACTTAGGATATGCCAGCACTAGCTTCACACACAGTTGGAAGCCACCTTTTTTGTGTGAAATAATGGGGCAAGTTTAAATATGAGCTTAAACTTCCACTCACTGGCCTGGTTGGAAGGTCTGTCATCAGAATAAACAGCAAGTCATCTCAAGCATATGGAACAAGTCAAACGAAGCACAGGTATCCACAGTAGGATCAGTTGAAGACTCAGAGGCAAAATGGGAGAGCTTCTGTCCAGTAGTTCTGCTTCTATGTGCTAGGTCATGCTTCTTCTGGCAAGCAGCCAGAGAAGCACTAAGAGGAGAAAAAGGAGAGCCCTGCTAGGTCCCAGACTGACAGAATCAGACCTTGCTTTCCAGGGGCAATTGATTTTGAATAGAAAAGGCCTCGTCTTCTTCCCAGTCAGTACAGAGGAAAGGAAATACTGTATTTCTTGGTTTTAACTGCAGGAAGTGTCCAGCTAACTGGCTAAAGGAGAGTATGGTGTCTGCTTGCTTGCAATGCAACTTGAGCAGAGCCAAGACTCCACAGAATGAGATATAAGGGCAAGGTTATACCAGTCTTTTATCAGAGATATCCAGCAAAAGCCAACCATTTGTGTTATTACTTCTGTCTATGAAATCAGTGGGGAGAGAGGCTATCTTAGTAATGCATGTGAGAGAGAATTCTGATCCCTTGAAGAGCTGAGATTAGGTCATGGGGAAATTGGCTACTTTGAAGATTTTTACATGGCTAATAAACATTATGTAATGAGATTACAACCCTGCACATAACAACAGATTCATTGTCTTTGGGGTTCCGTTGTTATAAAATGAAATATTTTTAGCAAAGGGGTGTTTATCTGCAAGTGATCTTTTTTTGCATCCACATGGATGAATCAGTTGAATTTCTGTAACTCCATATAGCCTGTGAGCCTCAGGCCTGGGGAAGCTTGTCCTACTGACATGTGGTCAAATCAGGCTGTTAGAGCCTGAAAGCTTGGGTGTCTTCCACAGTTACCTCAAAGGGTCAAATTATGACAAGAGCCTTGCTGGTGGTTTGTGAGTTTCCATTACATAAAGTGGATTGGTCTAGGTTTCAGAACCCACAGTATTTTGTGCTTAACTGACGATGTAGGATTTTTGGTGACTGTATTCTCCAGGAAATTTTCTTCCCAAGAGAGCAAATGTGGTTGCCCAAAGGACATCAGTTCTCTATATCTTTACCTCTCCCAAGCTTTACAGAAAATTTAGATCAGATTTCACAGCCCAGGTTTTTTTTTGTGGAAAAAAACCACAGGTTTTTGATCTAAAAAGAAGAGCTCTTTCATGCAAATGTGAGTTCTGTTTTAATGATTGGTATAAAATATCTTAGTCCATATCAGGTAAGGATCTGCTCTTTCATGCCAAACAATTAGATAAGAAACCTTGCTGCTGTTCAAATCCTCTATTCTACTTTTTAAAATGAAAATAAGAACTGAGAGGTCAAAATATCTGCCTAAGCACATAAGACTCAAAGACACTGTATCCCTCACCATGCCCCTCAATTTCAAAGCACTAAAACTCATCTCAAGTGTTTCTAAGCATTGAAAGCTGCAAAAAATTTCTTTACTATTACCCCTCAAATATATGCATCAAATGCATAAGTATACATTTCAAAGAATTCTTTTGGCTGCCACATCCTCTTTCCTTTCTTTCAAAGCAGTCAACTTGGTCAGCAGCAGATTAAATACCAAATCATCCCCAGTCATCATATCTCATTGATTCTGCTATACTTGCCATAGAGCGTATTGAAGGTTTGAAAATCACAGATTCTAATATAGAACTCAATTATGTCAGGTGGGCTTGGGAGGGAAATGTGCCTTCTGATAAATCAATACATCAGCAGAACAATCTCAATGTGGACCCTAATACTGACCTTAGTATTCTGGGATATTTATCCACATAGAGGTTTCAGTGGTTAATTAAGTAATTACTGTTGGGACATTAGTAGGACCATGTTCTTCTTGCACTTAAAGCTTTTGTAAACTAGAAGACACTGTTATAAACTGATTTACATGTGGGCTGA
The DNA here is from genome assembly GCA_013399835.1 of Leptocoma aspasia. Classification (NCBI taxonomy): domain Eukaryota; kingdom Metazoa; phylum Chordata; class Aves; order Passeriformes; family Nectariniidae; genus Leptocoma; species Leptocoma aspasia. The sequence continues at coordinate 297,601 of VXAX01002700.1, forward strand.
GTCAGGCTGAGCAGTATTAGTCTCCAAACTTAACTGAGTACAGAACAGCTTGTAGACCCAGCAGTGTTTTTGAATCCCTGGGCTCACAGGATGAGTTTCAGGACTGAACCAAGGCTCCTGTGCCATGGTTACCATGGAAAAAAATGTGAGACATGCAGTCTGGATGGGAACTATTGTATGGTTTTTCAGATCCCCCTGATCTGAGCAATCAGTGAATTAGAACAATAGTGATTTAATAAAACGATCAAAATAAATATTTGCCATTCAGTTTGGATATAGTCTTTAAATATGTTGGCTTACACTGAACCCTAAAGCACTCAGTAGACTTTCCAAAGTTCTGACACAAAGTTTGCATTGTGCTGGAAGTGAAGGATGTGAATGATAAGGATAGAATTTCATTCCTGACCTTAATGCTGTTCACAGTAGGGACATCATCTATCTATGCTGATCTCCAGCTTCCCACTAGAACTGATTAACAGACTCAGTAATGAAGAGACACTCTGTTTTTTCAAAAGGGATGAATTTAGATTTTTTGCCCACACAAGACCCCAGAAAACAGGAGGTAAACTTCCACCTGAATCTCTGAATGGCATTTGATTCCTGACTAATCAAAATTGGCTGCTTGAGATGCTTTAATCCATTCAATAAACACAGAGTGTGACACGTAAAGACTCACTAACTCGAGTGAATTCCTGAAACTAGCTGGGCAAATTTCAGTTCCAAGTTCATAAGTGGTCCATGAATGCATTTAAGAAAGGTGACTATGGTACATAAATACCATATGACAAATAGCAGTTCCCCTGGACTCAATAATTTCCTGGGAGATAATTTGCATGATGGTGGACTGAGATGCCTGGGAATCTCAGCAATGATGAAACACTCTTTTGCAATATGACTCAATGCATACAATGAATGGAAAGGGCTGAGTGTAATGCTGCTGTTGGCCCTTATCCAGTCTTCTGATTGAATAACAGTCTGATATCCTCAATCACACACAATCAATCAGACAAGGTCCAAGATGGAAGAAAAGAAAGAAAAGACCAATGTAGTCATAACTGTGCTGTGAAATGTGAGTACTTGGAAGTGATAATAGCAGGGGTTTTTAAAGAGACTGGAAACTGTGATGCTTTTCAAGCATCCACTCAGAGGCTGTCCAAGGAGAAGTTCAACATCCCTTGGCAATAAGGAAACAGATGAATATAGAGGTAATAATGTTCCCAAGACCATTCTCCTGCTGAAACAGATTCTAATATAGAAGGCTACACGTGAGCTATTTTTGTGCCTACAATGACTTCTGTGTTTGCCTCTACTCCCGGCATCACCCTCATTGTACTGTATGTAAAGCACTTTAGGACACATTGGCTATGAAAGGAAGTTCAGTTTGTGAAACCAAATTCTATTTTACCCTCAGTCACTGCACACTGAGCCAGGTCAGCTCTGCATTCATTTAACTTTTTTTTTTTTTTTTTCTCCCAGGATTTCCAGCTCCTGCCTGCCTTCAGAGTTACCAAGGAAGCACACACATGATTTTATATAAGTCATACAGATATTATGGTTTTATGTGTAAAAATATATACACACACATACACAGAGAGGCTCTGTAGAAATGACTCATAATGACAAGCAAGAGACAGGGAAAATAGCAGTTCATGCCTTTCTTTGCTTGAAATTTTCTGTTGCTATTCTGCTGAATGATGTTCCTTTACTATCTACATAATGAATACCCTCTTTCTTCAGATAATTAAAGAGATGCTGCCCATATCCAGCCAAAATTATATATTTACACATAGTGACCTTCTATTAATAAACATGTGAGATTGCTGCAACTGAACAAAACCTCGCAAGTCTTCATTATTTCCCTCTACTTAGAGTCTTTGTTATTCTTCTCCTTATGTGTTTAGCACTGGTGAGAGATGCCAGGGAAACAGTCTCAATAAAAGGACAAGACAATATTGTCTGCTTTCTCACACCTGGAGTCTGATGATTTGGACTGACTCCTTGGTTCTGATCTCTGAGGTGGCTGTGGGCCACTTTGTTTTATGTTTCATGAGCTCTAAAATGGAAATAGCTTTATTTTTCCCTTACCTCACTCCCCCCCACTGCCACAGTCTTTCAAGGAAACATTATAAAACCATTGTCTTTTTTAAGATGAAATACTCGCACTTGGAATATCACTGCTCGTCTCCTGACTGTGATCCTATGCCCACCACCCCCAGCCTACAAAAAACATCCCTCTGAATGTATGTGGTGGTTCATTTCGGATTCCAGTTTTGTGGTCTTCCCTATAACACTGGAAGCAGTGGAAGTTGTATTAGACCAACAAGTGAAACAGGAAAAATCCACGCAAATCAACCACCAAAGCCCAAACTCAAAAAATCTCAGTCACATGAGCTTGAAGAAGACCTTGGAGAAATCTGATGGTGAGCAAGTATTTATTGTCAGGTTTTTCTTTTGTTTTGTTTTGTTCTGCTTTGTTTTGTTTTGTTTTCCTTAACAATATGGCTGGATTAATAATGAGATTTAACTTCTTTCTAATCTAACTCACCTTAATCCTATGTTTAATTAATTCTCACTACGAAAGCAATGCCAACATCATGTATTGCACCTCTGAAAGAAAAAAAACTAGCCATAGTCACTTGTGTAAAGCAGTCTACAAGGAAAGAGACATTTCTCTACCTACAAAAGGCAAACATGTAAAGCACATATTGCAGCCTGCCATCTTCCCTGTGTGCTGAAGAACCTGAAATCACTGTTCTTGCTACATAACCAATGGACTTGACTCAGGTAACCTGCAAGAGGAAGAGCTGAAGAGGAAGCTAGAGTTTATTTTTTGTGTTTCCTGTTAAACAAACACATGAATGATATTCTCATACACATCTCTTACTTCCAGCATGACTGCGGTCAAGAAAAAATGCAGATAATGAAGCATGGCTAGTTCAAGTTTAAGCAATATGTTATCCCACAGCCTGGCCTCAAGCCCAAGCAAAAGGATTTGCTCCACTCCCTTTCCTGCTCAGCATTCATCATTTCATCCCATGCTCCTGCTCCCCTGCTAAGGTGTGAGTTGGTTTTCGTTTGATTGCTTTATTTTTTCTCTGTTAACAATCATTCGTTCTCTTTCTCCTCTCTTCTGTTACACTGGGCCCAGGAGTTTGATTTCCTGAAGGCCTAGTTTGGTGTCCCTTGTTTTATTGTTTTAATTCATTTGGTTGCCAAAAAACATTTCAATTCACGTTTGATTTCCCCAATAAATCCTGTTATCTCTGCCCGGTTGCCAGCCTTCTCACTCACTGTCATTATCAGTTATATCCTATTTGCCCTAATCTAGTTATCCAGTCTTTTTATCAGCTTATTTTATCAGCCCACACACAAGTAAAACTCCTTTGAATGCAGTAGAAGGCAAAGGCAAAGGTGCTCCTGTCCTGTTTGGAGTGGATAATTCAAAAACTCACAGCATGTGACAAGGCAGTTCTGAAAGAAGGCTTGGAACCAACATCCATGCAAAATAGCTCAGGACAGTGATTCTCCTCAGAGGCCAGGTAGGCTAAATGATTCCTCCCAAGCCGTGCTGCAAGCAATAACCTGGGAGCAAGATTCTGCTTCATAACATCACACTACATAGCCAACAAAATCCTCCACTTCTCCCACAGCTGGCAGCAGTACATTTCTATAGCTGGCCACTTTCTAGCCTCTCGCAGACTATTCCAGGTACTCACTGATGGAAAGCACTCTCCTGGTAAAGAACGTTTTGGCAATCTACACAGTGTATCCCTATTTCTCATTAATAACAGTAGTTCTCATCCACTGGATCCACTCATCCACTCAAACACATCCAGTTATATGTATCTGAGCCTGGGCTAAAATTTTTTACTACTATTACTTCTGATTGTCTAAAAGGCTTGTCTTGAAATGTTTGAATTTTGTATGTAAAGCACAACCTTTGACCTGTCAGATCCCTTGGAAAATCTCCTCCATAGTTCTCTATGTTGAACCAATAGCCCAGAAGTGCAGTGCAATGGCCTTCACAGATGAGGTGTAAAATTGTGGTCCCAAGAGGACAGTGATTGTTGAGAACAGTGTCTGTTTAACAGCAGATATCAACCAGGCAAAGTTTTAGACCCATGATTCAAGGAAAAAACTTCTTCTTGAATGATAATGAAGTATATGGAGAGTGTGTGATTATTCTGTGATTATTCCTTTTGGACTTTGGGTAGGACAGGCTCTGAGATCTTCAATAACTATCAGTAGTTAGGACTTGATTTGGTATTTAATTTGAAGGAAGGCATCTGCAAGATCACAATATCCTTCACGGCCTCAGTAGAGCCCTACTTGGTGATTGGTATGAAGTGGAAAAGAAGTGGAAAGAGGTCTTATACTGACTCATTCAATTTCCTGATCCACTTGGGTTTCCCTTGCAGATCCCCAGCTAAATATTATTCTAAGCTTGCACTAGCGGCAATACCATAGTTAAAACTGCGTTGTGGTACCTTACAATGCAAATTTCTCCTGCATTACACTTACAGTATTTAATTATTTCTTCAAACTTTTACTAAAATTAATCAAGAAAAATACATTTTCCAACACTTTTTTTCTCTTTGACATGGAGATACATTGATACTTTTATTGACTTAGAAAGCCTTTGAAGGCAACTTATCTAGAAATGTGAATATCTTTCTTTTGTGGTTTTGTGGGATTTTTTTTCTTTTTTTTTTTTTGTCATATATTTTTTCAGCACACCCACTAATTTAAAACAATCTCTCCACACTTTCTATTTCACCCTCTGACTCATCTTTAGGATTTCTCAGTCATCTGCTGTGTAGTGGGAGTTGAAATAATCAGCAGAAAAGTTGAGCTCCTGTCTCCCTTTTTTCTTAATGCCATAATGGAATCAAGATATGTCAAATAAAAATGGACTTGACAAAGATGCATTAAAAAAAAAGCTACAAATAATCTACAGTGTTAAACTAAATGAATGCAGCAGAATCTAATTAGTAGTAATATTGCTTTTTAAACCTTTGTCTGTTGTGCAGGCAATCAGTTTTAACAACATAAGAGGGAACAATTCAACAGCTACAATCTAGGAGACGGAGACTCAATTTCCTTCTTGAGCACAAACTCTCTGCGTGACTGTTTCTGTTGCCCATATGTCAGGGAGGAATTATAGCATCTCTTTCCTTCACAGGAACATTGGTAGGATAAATACATTGGGGACTGGGAGGCACGCAGGTCCAGACTCATCCCACTTAGCTGTGACACTCGTCTGAGGAAACCAAGAAGTTTGGTTATTCAAGGATATATAAATTGGAGGCAGAAGGACGGACATCTGCAGATGGATTAGGAGCTGTTTATAATTTTCCACAGGACTCACAGCACCATGGGCCTGGGGATGGGATGCACATGTCTGAACACAGGTATCTAGTGATCTCTCAAACGCCCTACGAAAGCTAAGATATGTGCTTGGGGCAGATAGATACGACACAGGACTGCCAGGATAGAGTGAGACGTCCCACTGCTCTTTCTGTGACAGTGGATGTCTGTGTTGAAAAAACTGAATTTTGCTCAAAGTGTTTAACATAGGTAAATAAAAGCCTAAAGCCTTAATTAATGACTAAATTATCTTCCTGAAGTGCTGTGTCCATTAGCCTAGAACACCTCTGTACCCAGCCTAGGAATCCCAGCTAAGCACAGATTTGCAGGCCACAGTGGTTTAAAAGATCATACTTAGACAAATTCCTTACTCAGCAGTGGAGATACAACCCTGGTGCATCATATCACTGGTTTCTTTTCCCATCTCTCAGCTCTGGAGACTTGCCTCTGATTTGCTGAATGTGAAAGATTATAAAAACTCTTCTCTGTCCTCTTGATTATTCCTTCCAAACTTGCTAATAGCTGACCAGCTTTCCACTGTACTGTAGCGCAGTATATAATAACCTGCAATTATTGTCCATTTAGGCTTTCCCCTGGGTCTGCTTTATTCCTGCCGTCAGTGGACCCGTATACTGCTTTTCTGCTGATTTTACTACCAGATTCATTGCTGCTGAGAAGGAAAAAAAAAACCACTGATGATCTACAACCTGTTATATAATTTTTCCGTCTGTTGTTCTTATACTTTTTTTTTTTTCCAGTTCCTTGGCCTACTGAAGAGACTTTATGAAAATTGCTTTATAATAGGCCTTGCTCAGCTGTTGCATCCTGTTCTGCGCTGGATCATTCCTAAAGTTTTTTGCTGCTGTTTTTTCACTTCTGTACAGCAGTTAAAGTTTACAGGATATCTGGAGATCAGTGTACACAACAGCTGTGTTTTCATTCTCTTTGACTTGGCTTCTTCACCCTCTTCTGATCTGGACAGCCAAGGTGGACAGAATCCTAGCTTAGATATTGTATTTTATTGCTTTTCATTTGCAGTGGAAGGGAGAAAATTTTTACACCAGATCTGACCTGTTTCTTAGTATCTACACAGGAAATATACTCTATCTCCAGAACTTCTATCTCCTGTCTTTGTTCTCAGTCTCGGGCTATGTTTCAGGCTTGGGGTATGTAACCTACTGAACCCTTCTCCTTTGGACTGACGTATAACCAATTTCTCAAGGCAAAGTCAGGAGGCAATGATGTGATTTATAAGCCAAAGGGTTATTAGTGGGAGCAAGATTTCTGAACAATTCCAAGAATCCAGGCTACTGTACATGTGAATTTACAGAGGCATGCTGTCGCTACTGCCCCTTCTTTCATATGTTTTGGTTACTTTTTTTTTTCCTATCCCACTCATTAATTCAACCTAATAGAGTTTATCCAGTTTGTTCCTGTAAACATTACAATTAATGTCCCGTGCACCCTCAATCCGATCCAAATGAACGGTCCCCAAAGGGTTAAACACAAACAGATTCTAATTTAAACAAAACCAACCTCTGCTGAAAATCATTAATATATGTGCATGAATACTCTTCCTTATCTCCCCAAAACCACGCCTAGGCTTGATTAATAGGAATGATCCATGTCTAGACACACCTGGTTCAGGGGTGGCTTCACTGTTGAGTTGAGCAGAGGCAAGGAGCTCTGTCCTCAGCCCCTCGCTCCTGCTTCACCACCCTGCTCCGCCTCTCCTGTCCCCCGTGGTCCTCCTGGGGGGTCCTTGGACCTTCGCTCCAGGAGGCTGTTTGTGCTACCCTCTAGTGGCCAAAGCACAGAGAAAACAGACAAATTGGGAGCACAGACAAAATCTTACGTGAAGGTGATCGCAGATTTTATTTTTGACAGCATGAAATCAAAGCAAACAATTTCGGAAAGTGGAAAGGAAAAAAAAAAACCAACAAAAACCCCACCAAACCACCCAACAAATAAATCTGTTTAAAGATGAAGGTTGGGAATGAATCGGAACATCTAAAATATGAGTGTCTTCTCACATTTGCATAATACAAAACCTTGATGAAATGGAAGGTGATTTTTGTAGTCTAGGCAGGGAAGCAGAGTATTTTAAAATACCAGAGATTTCTTGTGTGAACAGAAGGCAATAGTTTGATGTTCCCACTCAACCTCAGAAAAAATATGACAAAAATACTGTGTTTCCCTCACTATTTGTTTCTTTTGACTATAAATTTTTCAGCAACAGAAACTCTCCTACATCGTTCATACAGCTCAGTGAAGTTCTTCTCTAGGCTGAACCCCACCACAGCAGTGAAATGAATAAATAATGTTTGATGAGTTACAAGACTCTAGAATGAGATGACATGGAACTCAGTGGTGGAGAACTCAAAGACAGAGTCTGAGAGCAGTGGGGGAGAATGAGACAGGGTTTCCAAAGCTACTCATCCATCTGAGGTTCTGGATTCTACTGCAGGACTCGTGCAGGGTAAGGGAGAAAATGTAGGTGAAAATAAGGAAGGTTAAAGGGGCGATTCAGCTAAGTCACCTCTGAAGAAAAATATAGCAAAGATGTGAGGCTGAGTGCTGCAGCATCACAAATGGCACCAAGATTTAACATGTACTACAAAGCAACTAAATATGCCCCAATGTTCCACTTCTTTCTAGCCCTTACCAAGAATTATTTGAAATAATCAAATAGGTGCATTTTTGGCCTATTCTGACTGAGGAAGTCAAAGATTTTTGTAGAGAAAATAGGCTCAACAAAAAATATGTGAAATGCTGGGGGACAGAACCAGCAGAATTAATGTTCTTTCAGGCTTGCTTTTCAAACCAGTGGAAACAATATTTGACAGAAGACCTGTTTCAATCCCAGACTTGAAACAGGGATTTTATGGCTATTTGTAAGGTTGCTGGGAGCTGTGTTAGAGGTGTTCACACATATTACTGCTGGTCTTATGTCCTTCCAAAAAGGTGAAGGCCCTTTAGCAGAGTTTCAGACTTCTCAGAGGTCCCCTGTGTTCATCTACACTGAAGAAATTTAGCTACTAGTTATATGAATATTCAGATAGTTCCAATTGTTTTCAAAACACCGTGCTATGACTTCTGTGAGACATGTGTTCTCACTTGGGATAATACCAAATTACAGTACAGATGACAGAGAAGCCACTTAGGTGAAAGCTCTTACCAGTATGTTTAAGGTAAAAAACCAAACCAAAACAAGCCTGTTTAACTTGTTTAGGTAGAGTGAGGCATCATTTAATTGTATTACCTGGTAGTTCATAATTATCTTACAGTGAAAATTGCCCAGGCAACTTTATGTCTAATATTAAGCAAGTAAAGGAGTGCTAGCATTTTGTTTGTGCTGTGTTGCTGGAGACATATGCCCAATGAGGCTATTTTAGTCTCATTAAATAGTAACCCTTAATTTGAGGGGCTTGATGTAGCAGGCAAAAATCAAAGTAAGACTTACATTTATAAAAACCTAATGAGTTTGTCAAATAGAGGATAAGACAGCAGCTGAGAGTCTTGAACAGTTGCTTAGTGTTTGTCTTGAAACACTCTCAGGGAAGGAGGGCAAGCAACCTAGATATAAATTGGAAGAACAGATTAACCCTGACATTTCTAGGTCAAGGGAATAACTGAGGTCATGCCTTTCCCAGGCCTACCAAAGTCACATCTGCACTGATCAGGAGAGCTCATGGAAGTACTGATACAAAATTCAGGAGGGCAAATGGTGCCCCTACTCTTCAAAATGCAACATGTTAACAATTACTTTTGTTTTCACTCACCACATCGCTGTGCATGTTCTACCCTGTCTCTCTAAAGCAATCTTATAAATCATTGAAGAGAATGGTTCTATTTTTGCCTCAAATATCTTAGCCTTGAAATCTCATGAATATTTTCCAAATTAGGTCTTCAGTTTACTAGATCATATGCTTGTCTCGTGGTTCTGTATGTTACAGAGAGTTTCTGTTTAAGAAGAAGCAAAAGTCAACTCTGGTTAGTAAGACATGGAAGATAACTCAGGGTTACGATGTAGAATCATGAAATAATCTATTCCTTTGTCCTTCTAAGGCTGATTTTCTGCCTGTTTGAGGCCTGACAGGTCTCCACTATGTTTTAAAGGACCTCCAGAATTGGAGATGTTGCAAGATTCCCAAACAGTTTACTCAGCTACTTAACTATTACACATCAGAACATATTACTGGTGTTTACTTTAAAACTTTGCTGTAATTTAAGTCCATGCCTTCTCTTCCTGTTCGTGGTGCCTCTCAAAAATATTTCATCACATTTGCCTTGGAAGCTCTTGGACTGAAGAACCATTCCGTAGCCTCCCACATTTTTGGACAAACTATCCCCGTTCCTTCAACTTTTCTTGTGGAGGACAGGTGTAACTTTATAATGTATCACCATATTTATGTCCATAATATTCCGTTCTTTTCTTTTTGCATTAGATTTTTTGTTGTTGGTGTTAATTCTTGTCTCACACATCAGTGTAAACAGAAATTATTTTCTATTTGGCCTTGATAGTCTGTAACTCTGCATCTCACCCTTTGCCCTCTGGCAGTAGTTTAGAGAAGGTGCTATGACACTGTGGCTCTGGTACTACCAGGTGCAAGGGTTTCAGGGGTTGTGCTTTAGTCTGTGTAAGAACTGTAGGTTTCAGCACAGTGACTTCAGTGTTTCCATCTATGGCTCCAAGCTATGCCACCCAGTAAGTGAGGACACCCCTGAAAAATGCTAAGCCCTGCCAGTGGGCAAGTAATTTATTTCTAGGACCTATGGAGTGAGAGCAACTCACTGCACATTACACAGAAAAGCCCATTCAGCTGTCTTATTGCTACCTGTACTGTGGGTAAATCATTAAGCTTTCTATTGGCTAAGTTTTCTCTCACTTTAAGAGGGGATTTCCAGACCTCCAGAATTTAAAACTGCATAATAGTACTAAAAAAATGATAAGATGCATAAGCACCATTATGGAAAGAATAACATGGCCCTGTAACAAACTGAAGAACAGACACTCTTCAGATGAAGCACAAAGATCTAGGTACACAAAAGCCTTTTACAGTTTAACTCATAAACAAATGCATTTACTCAAGGAACAAATCATAATATGTATAAAAAATACATGCCAGTTTACCTCAAATGAGATTTCCCATACATATTAATTTTACAAAGAATTTATACTGTAGGCATTTCTTATTTTGCAGGGTACATTTAAGTACCAAAATCAGGATGAGAAATAAATACAAAAATTGGTTTCTTAGTGTAGCACCACTTTAAATGTCAGTTTCTTGATAACTTACATGACTCATGCATTTGTCTGTTTTGTGGGCAATGTGGAAGCCTCAGTGCTTCCAACAGGTAGGATTTTTAAACTGTCTGATTTGTAAACTATGCAAGCGATAGTAATTTGCAACTGTAATTATTCCTGAAGTGGAGAGTTTGGCATTTTGTAAAGCAGATAATAGTTCAGATAATGGATTCATGAGATATTGTTGGGTCTCGTCACCTCGAAAAAATAGGCCATTTTCTCTCTGACAGTTCTGGTTTTCCTGTTTCTTCCTAAGGTTCATGACACTACCTGTTATTTGGCCCTCAATTCAGTTCCTTACAGCTCTAACATCTTGGGTACTTGCATGTATTCTTAGGGTGAGCAAAAAAAAAAAAAAGCAAGCAAGCAAAAACCAAGCAACAATGAAAACCAACCAGCAGTCTCATGTTCCCCCCACCTCCCCTAAAAACGCCAAACAAAACCAAAAAAATTTAAGCCAATCCAATCCTCAAAAAGTCCAAAATCACTAGCTTTTTTTTTTTTTTTTCTCAGAAAACAAGATTAGAGAAAATTATATTGCTTACCCTATCTAGAGATTTCTGGTAATATTTTGTTAATTAAGCTCTAAAGCTCTGATTAGCTGTAGTAAAGATTCAAGATTTCAGTGGGTCACTTGCTGTGACCAGGACTTGATCAATGTACAGGCCTCTAAAATTGACAAGCTCCTTGAGTTTTTTTGAGATATCTTAAATTTCAGCTGCTAAATTCAATTTCAGCTCCAATTGAGGTTTTGGATGGTGGGCTGTGAAACTCAGCATTTTGGTACCTGAATGCAATGACTCTCCTGTGCTTTCCCGGGTATACATCCTTTCTCCTCTCCTCAAGTGAGTCTTGCTTGGAGAAGATGAGGAAATTGCTTGCTGCACATAGGAGAAAGAGAAACCTGGCTTGAGAATGTTGGAAACAGCTCAGGACAAGAAATTTATACAGCAGGAAAAACAGTCAAGAAGGAGTGAAAAATAAGTTGGAATTATGTGCTGTTGGGGAGGAAAGGAGGGAAATTAAAAATGGACTGGACAGTTGATGCATTTAATTAAAAATGAATAGGGTGTGGGACAAGAAGGCAAGAAGGATCTGAGGATGGATGCTGTGCTGTGGGCAGAAACTATTGTGGCCACATAATATATGCAAGAAAGGGCAATTATCCTAATTGATGAAAATGCTGAGTCTTCAGTGACAGATGAATTCACTATAGCTGGATTTTGAACATGCAAAAGGAAGAGTAAAGTGAACCATACTGTAATGTCAGGTACTGGCCATTTTCATAGAGAATCTGTGATTTTAAACTTTAATATCTCAGTGTCTCAATTTCCCAGTATATAAGATATGCCATCAAAACAATGAAGAATTGTAAAGGAATCCCTTGACCTACCCATACACTGAAAATTAAGTCAATTTCTTAAAAAAGCTTTTTAAAAGAAACAAAAAGAGCCTTTTGGAGCTTTTCCTCCTCCCCCCACAATTAGGATGAATTATGACAACAATGAACATTTCCCTTTGTTAATAAAACAACTTTTTAATATAATGGTTTTTTTTAACTCCCTGGGAGCAAAATATCTGACTAAGTTAAAAATACACCTCTGTCCTTCACATGAGTATTTAATTATATAAAATACTTCAGTTTTCAGTTCTACTCGTCTACGCTGCCTGTTTTCCTCAGAGTCATGTGAGAGGAGCTAGAAATAAAACATAAGTCTGTGAATCTTTCCTGTTGCGAGCCAGGAAGCTGCCAGCACGGTGCTCCTTGATGCAACGGGGAGTGGTGTTTTTTATCCGAGACGAACATTTGCAGCATCTAAACTCACTTCCCCAAGCAACCATCAGATGGTAGCAATGCTTGTTTGCTATCTACCATGGGCCTGATTCAAAGTGGGATGCAGAAGCCCAGGCATTACCTCCATCCCCAGCAGCCACCCAGTCCCCTTTCGGGAGTGCCCTGGTGCTGGCATTTCGGAGGACATGGAAAGCTGCAGACCTGAGTGTTAATGCTGAGGTAGACACTATGCAAAGCAACCTGATCTTATATGCACAGAGTTGTAGCCAATAGCCCCATGCATGAGGGAACAGATGAAACCCAAGGGAAATGCAGATGTCCTGTCCCTGGGTTTGTTCCCTGGGTTTTGGTTTGCTGCAAAGGAGGACTCAAAGGGGCGTGGAAATAAAAATACCACGAAAATTAACTTGGGACCTTGAAAGTAGCTGTAGTAGAGACTCTCAGGGAAATCGATCCAATGTCGCAAAAGGGTGATAGAGCGGACTCCTGTAGCATGGAGGAGTCCTTGGTGAAGTGATAAAAAGCTTTCTTATTGAAGGCCTGGCCTAAGGTCACTGAAAAGGTCATGGAAAACAGCTGTCTCCTAGGGATATTGTTAGTCAAGCATCATCCTTGAGGCTGAGGACAGGAATCAGTGCCCCTGATTCTAAATGTCACACAGTAAGACACTTAAGCTTGACTTCCCATCTGTGTTCCCTGTACAGCCCATGGTGAGACAGACACAGAGAAAGAGAGAGAAAAAAACTTTTCCCAGTTTAGATTCCTGGCTTGAGGTGTGGAAAAGCATCCTATAAAGGTGTCTGTTTTTCTCCACTAGACAGAAATGGATCTTGTTTTTCTCGCTTAGATTTTGATACTGATTTTAAGTGTCTAAAGTGGTATAAAGCAATGCCTGTGTTTTTCAACATTTGTTCTGCTTTACTGTCCTAGGCAAAAGGAAAACAAAAAAAACCCCAACAAACTTTATTAAAAAAAAAAGCTTTATAAAATGTAGGCAAATGACATCGTGTCAGAAATATCTGTAACCTACTTCATTAACAATTTAAAATTAAATTAGTCCTTTCTAGTTTCTTAAATTACTGAGTTTTTTCTGAGATATCAGTGGTACTGGGACTTTCATCACTTAGAATCTATGGCTGTTCGCTCGTGCTATTTCTACCAGGACTGACTCCTTTAAAATGTGCCATTGCTGCTCTGAAGTACCACATCCAGCTTTCCTGGGACAGCTACCTTTCTGGGTTTTCCTGCTTTGCTATTTGGCTCTTTTGTGATGGTTTCTTTGGCAAAAATGTCCCTTTTATTCTGCCTCTGTCCCCTTTGTCAGCACATGTCTTCTGCTTGGTCTTCCCGAGGCTGCGGCTCCGAGGGGAGCAGCTCTGGTCCTGGCAGGACTGGCAGCAGAACACACTGCTGCAGTGCACAACAGAGTTTCCTGACCTGAGGGAAGCTCAGGAGAAGATGGGAGAACTGCTGGAAGCCCACAGATCACATGCCTTTGGATGACAGAAGCCAGGTAGGACCAAGCCTCTGCACCTTTGAAATAAGACCTTAGGGAGCACTAGCAGACAGGAGTGACACCAGCAAGGTGGGAAAACAGGGCACAGCCATCAGGGCATACATAGCCTGGCAGTTTTGGCTGGCAGTTCCTGCTGAAATGCATGCAAGAACGGCACTGAAGCCCTGTCAGCCCTATCAGGGAGCAATGGTGTCCACAGGACAGAAAGGCAGGAGCTCTGTGAGCTCCAGGCCCACCGTGACTGAGGCAGCCCCCAGGCAGAGCTCTGGGAGAACACCCAGCTGCAGGGTGGGCCCTGCTCTTGTGCCAGTGGGAGGTCATCCAGACAGAGAAGCTCCTTTGCCTAGTGACAACTCCTTCCAGAAGGAGAGGAGTAGTTTGAGGGGTGTTACGGATTGTGAGACAGGCTGGCATTGCACCCCGACTTCCCTGAGACAGGCCTGACAGACAGACAGACAGACAGGGCGCTGTCCTCTCCCCACATGACTGAGCACACTGACTGAAGGGACAGAGAGCCTCAGGGAGGAATTCTCGCCCAGCACAGCAGGTGTGACTATGACTGCAGACCAGCCTCATTCCCTAGGGAACAGTGCTGCTGCCCTGGGGCCCAGTTACCAACATGAAGGGAAGGACCTTCTCTGGTAGGGCCCTGAGATCATTACTCAGTATGGATTTCCCAGGTGAGCACTCATGAAGTTACAATGAGAAGTCCAACAGCGACTAGGAGAGACTTCAGGGCCTTGGGATGAGTGGCTAAGGGCTCAGGAGTACAAGCAGTTCTCTCCTCTGTCCTTCCAGCTGCAGGGAATAATGAGGGAATGAACAGGAAGAAACATGGTTTGGCTTCTTGAGCCACTGGTGTGCTGCAACAGATGATTTTAACCTCATCAGAAGGCAAGGAAGGAGAGGTGGTGGGGTAGGCATGTATGTTAGGGAGTGTTTTGGTTGTCTAGAGCCTAATGACAGCTGATAATTTATGGGTAAGGATCAAGGGGAAGGCCAAGGCAGGTAACAACTAGTTGGTTGGTAATAACGTGATGACAGAATGGATTGGATTGGAAGAGACCCTAAAAACCCCTCAGTTCCAACCCCTCTGCCATGCGCAGGAGCACCTCACACTAGCTCAGCTTGCTCAGAGCTGAGGCAGTACTCTAGGTGGGGTCTCACCAGAGCAGAGTAGAAAGACACCTTGCACCTGGTCCTGTTCAACATGCCAAGGATCCCATGGACATCATCGTGGCTGGGAGGTCTGTAGCAGACTCCCACGATGGCATCTGCATTATCTGTTTGTCCCTGGGCTCTTACCCAGAGCTCTCATCTGTGCCGTTGCCAGCTGTGAACTCCACACATTCCAGTCGTTCTGTTACATACAGTGCCACCCCTCCAGCTCTCCTGCCCTGCCTGTCCTCTCTGAAGCTCCTGTAACCCTCCAACAGGGCACTCCAATCTTCAGCAGGTTTCATTTACACCTGTGATGCCAAATCTCTGGGACTGGGCCATAGCTTTGAGCTCATCCCGGAGCAATGGGACAACCATTAAAACAATTCTTTATCCATCTAGCAGGTCACTTGTCAAATCCACCTCAGTTTGGAGAGAAGGATGTTGAAGGCCATCATGTTTACAGCAATCCAGGTGAGTGTACATGTATATCCCTTCCCTTGTCCACTGATGTAGTCACCCATTATAGAAGGCCATTGAGTTGGTCAGGCAGCCACAGCTGGTCAGTCATGTGATGGTCAGAGGCTGCCCCAGACATAGTAATCATGGAATAATAGAGTTTTTGATTCTTGGAGAAGTAAGCAGGATGGGGCCAGCAACACTGACACCTTGGACTTCTGGAGGGCAGACTGTTCTGCTTAAGGGGCTGGGCTTCTCACAAAAAGAAAGATATTGAAGTGCTAGAGAGTGTTCAGCAAAGGGCAACCGAGCTGGGGAAGGATCTGGAGCCTAAGTCTGATGTGGAGCAGCTGAAAGGACTGGGCTTGTTTATTTTGGAGAAAAGGAGACCTTATTGCTCTCTGAAAGGTGTCTAAAAAGCAGCGGAGTTTAGTCTCTTCTACCAAGTCACAGCAAAAACACAAGAGGAAATGGCCTCATGTTGTGTCAGGAGAGGTTTAGATCAGATATTAGGAAAAAATTCTTTATGGAAAGGGCTGTCAATGTTTGTAATATACTGCCCAGGGATGTGATTGAGTCATCATACCTGTAGCTATTTAAAATACATGTAGCTGTGGCTCTTAGGGACATGGTTTGGTGGTGGACGTGACAGTACTGGGTTAATGATTGGACTCCATGTTCTTAAAAGTGTTTTTTTTCAATATAAACAATTCTATTATTTGATGGTTCTAAGGAGACAACTTCATTAAACCACAGGATGGACGCTTGGGACCTCTTTACTGCTTAATATATCTAATTCACATCAGTAAATTACAAAACTGTAGCCCACTGTCAGACTTTTTGATCGCAGGTATACTATATTTAGCAAAAATAGATTTGGCATGTCTGATTACCTGTTTAGCCATAATGTCTCCCACTAAGCTCTCAGGAAAGTTAAAATAATATTCTAGAACAAGTACTTTATTTTCCTCTGTCAGCATAATCAGACCTATTTCAGCTTTGCTCCAGAGAGCCTTTTCATTTTTTCTCCCTGAGTTAGTGACATTGAAGTTTTTTGACTTGGACTGGACTTACATTTGTGGCATGTATAGCAAATCTTGACAACTTCTTAAACGTCAATTTATATTTGTCTAGCTTTTTTTTTGTTTTGTTTTGTTTTTGGTTTTTTTTTTTAATAGGTGTTTTTAGCTTTTTCTTAGGCTTTTCAATTCTTAACTGGTCCTAGTAGGTTCCCAGAATTAGTCTGAGTGCAAAACACAAAGTGAGAAGAATGGAAAGGGTCTGAACAAATTACTTTTATACTACCTGCTCGTCACCAGACAGTAGTCAGCTTAGTCACCCTGGTGGTATCTCACCAGAACTGAGATATTATGTTTTAGCTCCTAAGATGTGCAGCTTTTATTTCAGAGTAGTTGTTTACTAAATACAGTATGATTTTTTAAGGCATTTGTTTGTGTTAAATCAAAGAGTAAGCTCAGAGGAAGCCTCTGCATTGTGTTCCTTCACACTTCCAGCAGATGGTCCAGAGAGAGGCACTGAAGTTTCAGCTGTCTGCAGAGTTTAGTTTTATCTCACAAATCATATCAAAACCAAAAAAATGTATTTCCAGCATGACAATAGGAAGTCATGAGATGGTTATATGTGGTTTATAGCCAAAATGGAAAGTAGTTACCTCTTATTAAATAAGTACATGCTGCCTTTGGCATTCAGAGCAACTTATGGCTGGGCCCCTGTAAATGGATGTGCTCTGTCTGCAGTTCTTTACTGAGACTTGATGACATTAACACCCAGGTGGCTTCTCTGCCTGCATAGTCAGACTGGTGGTCAGTTTTCTGTATTGCTCAACTGTGCAATTTCCCTTTCTTTTGCCTCAGGGTGACTAGTGATGACTTATGCAATTTACATATCCAATTGACTTAAACACATCAAATTAAATAATGTATTTGTTTTCACACTCACAATTGTTTGAGGCCGCCCAAATCCATCCATTTTGGAGTTCTAGTGTTCTACAATAGAGCCATCACAACTAGCTCAGCTCTCTGCTGTCCACGGGGTGGCTTGTTTGCAGGGACTTGGGTCAGGAGTTGAAACCAACCTAAACATCAGAGTGTGGAAATGATGCCTCCTGAATGTGCAGAGATCTATGGCATTTGTAGAAGCACATGTCAAAGTTCTGTCTTACTAAACAGGAAATATTTTGCATTAAACCTAACCTTTCTTTTTCTCCATTTTCAGTCCTATTTTTCTCTTTAAGGATGATAGGATAGCTGCTACAGGACACATTTTATTTGTTCAGTTTGGAAACACCTGTAAGTGGGAGATATGTTCTCCCCAGTATCCCCATTTGTCCTTTACTCACTTGAGCAGTCTCATTGCAGTAAGAATATATCAGATTTTCTTTTAGCCTCCTTTTTTACAAGAAGCTCTATTTCCTGACAGCTGCAATGGAGACAAAATTCACTGATGTCCTGAGAACTTCTCTCTCTTTTCATGGATTTCCAAAATTGTTCCAGTACTCTAGGTTTGTTTTTGTTTTTGTTTTTGTTTTTGTTTTTGTTTTTTTTTTCCCAAGGATGTGACAATTGCCACACAGCAAGCATTTCTGCTAAATGAAAAATCTTTTGCTTGTGTGACATCGTGGAAAGCAGAAAACTTGGAAGAGAGGATGATGCAATAAATTGCTTTTAACTGCTTGCTGGTGACCTTACTGCATAGCCTGAAGGTTGAGAGTTTCTCCCCACGATTTCTCTCTGGTCCAAACACCTATGAGTGAGGCACAACACTGCTTTCTGAGAGCTGAACCCATTTGGATCTCGTTGATGTCATCAAAGGGAAGGAAGTGGGTATGCATAATGCAGGTGCTGATGATTCAAGCAATGTTTCTCCTCTTGTGGCAGTGACAGGGCTTGTGCTTTGATGTGGCTTTGAAAACCCCAGCTGTATCTCTGAGCATGAGACTTTATGAGTCTAAGCAAATTTGTGGATAACAGCAGCTGATATATATCAGACCTCTATTTTAGCCTTTTTTTTTTTTCTGTTGTTGTCAGAGTGAAGAATAATGTTCCTTGCTTGATGGACAACAAAATAGGGTGGATAGAACATAGTGAAAAATTAAATCAAAGTCATCTCTGTTTACTAAAAGGTACCATTTGACAGAAGGGAAAGAGATTCAAAATCTGGGACCTCAGATTTTTGCCTTTAGTTTAAATGTCAGTCATCAATATGATATTTTTCTCAGTCTGTAGAATTTAGATTCTGAATCTTTAAAATAAGGTAAATTAAATCAAAATAAATTAAATTAAAATATAATTTCTAAACCTTTCTGTTCACTGACCCTGACCCTGTCAAGGGTCTCATTTAGCCGTCACTCAGTTATCCAGTGTAAGTGGGAGAATGTTCAACGACCTCAGTGCATGGTTAAATCATGCATGAAGAGCAAGACTTCTTCTCCCTTGAGACAATGTACCTGTCCAAGGAAACTGCAGAGATGTGGAAAGAGGTGATTCATGGTTTGAAGAAGCTGAAAGCTATTCAGGTACTTTTTCAAAATAATAATGGAAATATTATAATGTACAAATTGAAAACCGTACATAAATGACAGCCATCTGTTTGTTTTACAATTTAGAAACTCCCAGAACATTACCCCTCAAGTAAAATAACTCAGCTGTTTGCCAAGAAACACAAAGAAATTGCTGCTTCTTCACTATTGGTAAGACTTATCCTCAGTTTCAAAAGATAATGTATTTGGAGGGAGAAGAGGAACAGGGAAGCCCTAAGAGGGGAAAATGTGGTGGGCAATGAATGTCCACTGGTATCTGTCACACCAGGGCACTTTGGACAGGACAGCATAAGCTGTCCTACAAGCTTGTGAGTTATATCAAGTAAGATTTCTTCATTATATTGGACATACTTTATTTTAACCAAGGAAAATTCTCAGATGCCTTGAACTGATTTTGTGGTAAACATAAGCGAACCTAAATAGCTGTTTTATTATAGCTTATTGTGCAAGTGTTGGTTTACAATAAATCATTTTACTCTTTAGAAACAAGCTTGAAACAAGTGCATAAATATTAAATGGCCCCAGGAATAAAGACATTTTTAGCAAAATTATTGAGTGTGGTTTGCCAAATCCATTGGGTAATCCAAACTCCCCATAGTCATTTAAGGACCAACATGTACAACCATTTATAGTAATGTAAATCCACTGTAACTCTGTTGAAGTCTATAGAGTTATTAGAAATTAACATAAAAAAATAGTTTGGACTCTAAAATATAAACAACATAATTGCCTGAAATTCTATCCATTAGGATAAAAGAATAAAAATTCTATACCTCTCAGAAATGGGAACTAAAGCTATCTGTATTACGCAAGTAAATTTAGGCAAAAAAGATTATGCTGATTTCATTCATGTAATAAAGTTCTTATACCCTAATCAGAAATGTTGAAGCAGAAGTTATTAATTTAAAAAATAAAATGCTGTTCTACATTTTAATAATTTCAGCAGAAAAAGAAGAGGATGAGGTCTGTGGCTTTTGCAAAGCAGAGATATTCAGACCAATATTGCTGCTTGGAGGCCTTTCTGCTTTTGGAAAGAAATAATAGGAAAAAAGGCACAGTCAGTTTCTGATACTCCATGGATCTCCCACATCAGTTAGGGATTGCCCCTTGGAGATGGCTGTGTTGTGCCTCAGTTATCCAAATCTTAAATCACAGCTGCTCAGATTATCCTTGTCTCCTCTCTTACACAGATTTACAAGATAAAGTTTGCCTGCCCTACGGGTGGGCAGAAATGGGAGACAGCTTGAGTCCGTGAGAGACATGAAACTTCAAGGTATCCATCAGCAGTAACACCAACTGATAGCATAAAGGAAGGACAGAAGACCTGGGGCTCCCCTGTAGCTGATGGTACACCCCTGATAGCATAAAGGAAGGACAGAAGACCTGGGGCTCCCCTGTAGCTGATGGTACACCCCTGATAGCATAAAGGAAGGACAGAAGACCTGGGGCTCCCCTGTAGCACGTGGCAGTGCCTTGGGGGACTGCCTAAAATGCAAACTATTGCCTCAGAGTGGCAATGACACTGAGAGTGAGCAAAGACCAGGCAGGGTGGCCTGATCCAGCACAGAACTACTGGTCAGGGACTGCCAGAATGTTGAACAACCTCCCATTTACTCCTGGCTGGCAAATGGATTTTCATTAGTGCTCTTCTGCCAGGCGATGCTCTTCTTGTGGAGGTGGTGTGAGAAGCAGCAAACTGGTGAAAGAAAGAACTTAGTGGTGGAATTACAGTTCCTGTTGGAAGGTAGAGTGGAAGGAACACCGAGCAGTATCACCTTCCCCTTAATGTATTTACTTGTATATTGATAAGCAGCTGGAGTCCATTCCAGCCCAGCAGGTCTGTGCTACAGACAGTGTGCATCTGGGATGCTTTTACAAAAAAGCACACACTAAAGCATCTGGGATGCTTCTGCCCAGGATCATCGCTTGAGGTCCAAGCAGGGCCCTGAGGTGCTGTGTGCAGCCTCACAGAGCACAGCAGACACCACTGCTGAGAGCTTCCCTGCTAGGACACGACCGCTGACTTACTCCCTACCCCGCTATCCATCAGGAACAGACTCAGTCGCAACTACAGGGGACAGGGGACGACTTCAGGACATTGTGTCGTATATTTGAGTGCTTGATTTATGAAACATAGCTGAGGCAAAACAAAGCTGGAATGACTTGTCTATAGGAAAGCTCCCTGTGCTTCAGCTAGGAGACATGCCTTTTAATGCAACCTCTAAACATTTATTATAAAATGGAACAATTTGTATTGTATTCAATAATGTTTTCAAAGGACTGTCAACCTCTGTCTGCAGGTGCCTTTTCTTACAACATATAATCTATAACACTAATTTCCCCCCCCAAATAATCATATAACAGAGATATGCATTACAGAAAATGTGTATAGGTTTGCTTCTATTATACTCATGATCAAAAGGCTATGATATATTGAAATATTTGCTTTGTACAAATACATCTGTTATCAGAGGGTTTCTTAACATAAATGGTGTATTTTCTATAATGTGCTCCTTCTAATGAATGGTTCAGTGAAGGCATGAGAACCGAGCTATGTGGGGAGAATGCAGTAATTTCTCTTACCGTGCAGGAATTCTGAATACAAGTAAATGCATGCCAAATTTTATTGCTTCTAAATCTGAATAATTGTATTTCTGAGCTGTGCATCTGGGTAGATAATAAAGCCACAAAACAATTTAATGAAACATATAAAAAATCAAATGACATTACTAAATATTATAATATGCAGAAAATATATTTTGCATATTGTCATCTAATCTTTCATCCACCTACTAACAAATAATGCAACAATAATTGAAAGTCTTATTATCCATCTACGTAAATTGAGACCAAATTTACCTTGTTTCCTTTTATTTGTGTGTGTGTGTGTGTGTGTGTGTGTGTGTGTGTGGACATAAAAGTGAGATTGATATTATGGCTTTATGCTTATGGTACATTTTTCCACAATAACTAAGGTGACCAACATAAGTCTTTTCTCTATTCAAATCAATCCTCAACTCATACTATGATTATGTTACCTATCCAAGTACTTATAAGAGGCAAGCCTTGAATACGTGAATTTCATTGTTTCATATGTTTGACTCCACAGGAATGAAATCTGGAATACCATAAGGAAAGTGGAAGTCCTCATATATAAATTCTGTGTCTGAAGTTTACAGGTATGGACTACCCTCACCACCACTATATCACCCACCAAAGGACAGATGTGGGTAATGTAGAGGGCAGTACTGCTGACTCATTCTCAAAGACTATTTTAGGATGAGGTGAACTGCCCTTTTGGAGGTTTGTGTTTCTTTTTGTTGACTCTTAGGGAATCATAAATGGCTAGCTTAGGCTTAGATGTCTAACTTTCCTTTTCACATGGTCCTTACCTCACAGGACCATGTGAAGTAACAAGAATCTCATCTAAAGAGGTTAAAATACAGGCTCCAGGAGGGAGGGACCTCTTTTGTTCATGCAATGATTCCAGCACTTTGTCACTGATTTATTCTGCTCTGCCATGGAAGAGGTCATTGCAGACTTCCAGCTGGTTGTAATGTCTGGATTTAAAGGACAGCAATCTGAACTGTCTGCTGCAAAATGTCTTTTGCAAAGGTGAAGCCGTATCATCAAAGGCCACACAAACAGTAGGAAAAGGACTGAATTTCCCAAAGACCAGGGCTTGGTAATATTGTTCTGGCTTTACTCAAGACAGCTGTCTCCCCTTTCTTTCCTTGTGATGTGTTGGCCCAGATTCTGACGTGCTTGTACGGAGAGCTCTCCACTCAGAGGTCCCGTACCACTGGAGGCTCACTTGATGTCAGTGCAGGAAATTATGCAAGGTTAAAAGTGAATAAGAATTTGCCTTGTTTCAAAAATATATAACCAACTGCTTTTTGATAGTTCCCATCTATATATACACCTATCTATACTCTCAGTGAAAGGTTATCACCACCATCCTATCTATTCCTTCGCTGCCAGAAGAAAAACATTTATGTCCTCTCTTCCTTACTCGGCTTTCATACATCAAGCTCAGAGTCTTGAGCCTGACTTTACAAATTGTGGAAAGGCAAACCTGAGACTGATAAACACTCTGAGCCTATTAGTGCAAAGACTTCTTGTGAAAGAAGGAACTGTCCTCAGGTTTTCTGAAATAAGAAAGAACCATTGTATAAATTTTAATGCTTTCCACTCTGGGTGTCAAGTGCACTTCTGCATTCCTTCTGCTGGTCTTAGAGACAACTCACACTGCCTTGATATGAAAGAGTAATTTAAAAAATAACAATTTCCTTATCAGAAGAAGGAATAAGAAAGACCAGGACCTAACTAACCCTGGTGGCCACATTTGTTGAGGTGTTATTGGAATGAGCAAAAAAAGCTTTTTTAAGAATAAATATGATGAAAAATAGAGATTAGGAATTGTCATGTAGAGATTTTATACAGTGAAATGGTGAGCAGAATAATCAATGCATATAAAAAGTATTCTGCTTCCTTGATGTAAGAATCAAATGCCTGTAGACGGGTTTTCGTCTCACTCATACCATGGTAATTTATTGTGCTTCACAGAATGCAGAAGAAAACTTGGCCCTTAATGTGTGAGAGGAAGTTTTCAGGATGAGGAATTTGATTTGACTTCAAAGAATATGAATCGGTTCTTTCTGTTCTGTAGTCAATTATTCCTTTTCAATGCAACTCCCTTTGGGAATAAAGCTTTCTCTGATGAGGTTTAGCCGTATAGTCCACTGCAATCTCCCTG
>VXAX01002700.1:322162-385330 GCA_013399835.1 Leptocoma aspasia
TCCAACAGGTCAAGATCTGTGATTGAATAGCTGTCGGCTTCCTAAAACTAAAAAAAGAAAACCCAGAAAAAAATTATAAATAAAATTAAAGTAATAGTTAAAGCCATCATAACTCATTAATTCTAAATAAAATTATTTATTTGAAAGAGTAGTAATGATCTTTAATTTTTTTTAGTATTTTAAAATACTGAAAATGTCATTATTTAAATAACATATTTTTCAGCCAGTATAAACATGGAGAATGTATTTCTAAAATAAATCTCCCTGCAGTTACCCTTTGTGATGATATTGATGTGGTGACTGCTTTTTGTTTGGTTTTTATTTTTTGTTTAGGATTAATATGAATTAGTATAAGTTTTTTAATGCAGACCAAATTACAGCGTTTCAAAGAAAAAAAGTAAATTTGCAAATGAATATAATTGTAACATAGAATCCTAGATTCAAGTTTAAATATTTTTTGGAAGGTCTGAAAGGTAAGATTTTTCAACTAAATTTTCAAATAACTTCCTATTAATTACTGAGCTTTGCCTCCTGTACTTTCCTCTGGTCAGATATGACTACATTTAGGAATTAAACTGTAAAGAGAACTGTTTAGGAAACATTTCCCATAGTTGTAAACAGAGAGTTGGTAGTTCAGTTAAATAGACACTGTATATTTAGTTGGGGATTAATATAGGTTTGACACACTTCTATTTTCTGTAATTTAGCTATACCTACTCCATATTTCTCTCAGCCATAAAGTTTCAGAAATACAGGAAATTAAACAAGGGCTATTTAAATGATCAGAACTTGTTAAGAAGATGTGATTTCTGTGTTTCAAAGTGATACATAAATGGTAAGGGGCAGAAAAGTAGAAAAAAAAAGGAGTTATCTTTTCCTAGTTTTTATGTATTTCTAAACTTTCCTAACAGTCAATTAAAATTGTCATTTAACCTACTATATATGAAGTGTTAAATATCTCCATATGATGCCTTAAATGCAAACAACAAAATATTCCAAAATTGTAATTGGAAATGAGGAAGTGAAATAGATTGTAAACCTGAACTTAAACTGATTTTTCAATTTCAGTGTCCCATTATGCAGAAGCATAAAACACAACAAAAAAAAAGGAGATCAGATTCTTCATTAAAAAATTGAGAACCAAATTACTCACTCTGGAATCACTATCTGGAAAGGGGGAGGGTTGCAGACAATTTGGGGGATTCATATGGGTGGAAGCTATGCCTCTTCCTTCCTTTTTTATAGGTGAGAGAGAAGGCTTGGTACTTTTTGTTCTTGCTATATGCCTTCAAGATATTGAAAAAAAAGGTGATATTCTGTGATCTAAGGTGGAATTTATCCAGACAAGAAAACATTCTTTTTTTAGATACTCAGCTTTTCTTTCATGTTTTCCCCCTTTAATGTTAAATGGGTCACAGGACTTACAACCTACCCACCTTTTAAAACTATCCATGCTTCCTTCTCTTGTCTGACTTAACCAGCAGTGATTGGAATTGCTTGATATTTCAGGCAGAGGTGTGGGTAGAAAATGCTCTAGCTTATTGGTAAGCAAAGTAGGCAGCGCTGGTCTCACTGGTAGCAGGAAGATAAGTGGTTTAGCATCAGACATTATATACTTGGAAGAAATAAAAAAATCAGGAAAAATATAAATAAAAAAGAGTGCAAAGTTTTATTGTCAAGCGCGGCTGTCACTTCATGAAACCAGAGTCATATATAAGATATATGTGACATACTAATAGGAAGTAATTTACCCAAGGATGTTTTTGTGCCTTGAAGTGCCTTCAACATTTCTGCTTTGAAAACTTTGCAAGTGTGTATGCATCAGAGCAGTTACCGAGGCGCTGAAGTTCCCAATTTGTGCACAATGTGACTTTTATAATGCTATTAAACTCATCTCATGGAAAGTGGTGTGCACAAAACAATGATACATGAGATCTCAAGGAGGCTGCTGAGTGGGGGAGAAGGCTGGAGTGAGGAGAAAGCTTTTATAAAGTCACTTTGAGAAAGCACCTCTGCTCCAGAAGCCCTCTGTTTATCCTCATTGGGAATTGTCTCCTGCACTTTGGGTGGAGATTCATTTGTGTGCTGGTTTTGTCTGGGGTAGAGTTAATTTGCTTCACAACATCTACAAGGGGGATGTGTTTTGAATTTTTGCTGAAACAGTGTTGATAGTACAGAGATGTTACCATTATCGCTGAGCAGGGCTTGCACAGAATCAGGCACTTTTCTTCTTCTCACCTCATCTCAGCAGTGAGTGGGTGCACACGGAGTTGGGATGGGACAGAGGCAAGGCAGGTGACCCCAGGTGATCACAGGGATGTCATTGCAGGCATCACTCAGCATACAAGAAGAAAGTGTGTGCAGGGAGTTTGGAGTGATAGCATTTGTCTTCCCAAGTCATTGTTGTGCATGATGGATTCTCTGCTTTCCTGGGAATCACTCAGCACCTGCCTGCTGGTGGGAAGTGCTGGATGCATTCTTTGTTCTGCTTTGCTTGTGAGTTTGTGGTTTTTCCTTTACCTGTTAGCTGTCTTCATGAAAAACCCATATGTTTCTTCACTTCTGATTCTCTCCCCATCCCACCGTGGCCAGGGAGTGAATGAGTGGCTGTGTGGGGCTGAATTGTGTTTAAACCATGACAGTGCTGCTTGCATTCCTTATCCCCTCAGTATAATAAATTGCATGCATCTGTGTCTCTCATTAAAGTAAATTTACTATGATAGTCATCTATCTGCATCTAGCATGGGGCAGAGACAGTCCAAGATTCCCTTCTGTCCCATGAGATCTGACTTGAAGGGATGGCCTCTGAGGAGTCTGTAGGATGTGTAACTCTACTAGTCATGCAATCAGGAAAAAAAGCTCACCATTTTCCAGCTGAAGTGTGACTCTTTTCTCTTGTACCCTTGCTCCTGCCTTGCCACCTGCCCTGCTCTTTCCTCATCTGTCTCTTTCTGCATCCTGACTGTAAATTCAGGAGAATTTTTGTCACATGTGTGACCATAGCAGATCCACAGTGTGCAGTCCTGGGCACTGGGTTTTCAAGGAGTGCATTGGAACACAAATAATGCCCAAATAATGCCACCAATAATTTTATAGCTGAAAATGCCCTCCCTCCTCATTTTCTGTGTGCTGGGACAGTTCTGAGCACTACTTTTGTCCCATGGGAGGCAAACTGAGGGCACAGATTAATTACCTACAGAAAAGTGGTGAGATGGTGGTACACCTGGGGAGAGAGGACACACAGATTTCCCTGTGGGAAAATCTAATTCCATTATTTTTATTTGTTCATTCATAAAATACAAAAAACTCCTGGACAACAAATAAATAAACATCTTGCTTCAAAATTAAATTCCCTAGAGGAAAAAAATAGAGAGATTTGGAGGTCAGTCCAAATATTTCACTGTACTGAATTCAGAGCATTTAATTCACAGTAAAACTATATATGATTTTTTTAATGCACTAAACCAATTTTTTTTTAAGCTATTTTTAAATTTTAAAAGAAATATCCCATGTGGAAGCTTTTACCACAGTACAGTTTGTCACCAGCACTGTATTTCATTTGTTTTCCTCCTTGCATGAAGTTTGCTTAAAAACAATACTTTTTTTAGGCATTTTGAAAGATATAATTTTCCTCATCAGGCAGGCAGTCTGACAACATTGTTTTGAACAGCTTTAAATGGCAGTGACTTTGGCTCTGAAATGCTCTGACCATCTTAAGGCATCTAAAGGAGGTGTGCAGGCAGAAACTCCAGACTACTCAGTAGATGTGGCCCTTTTCCTCATGAAGTCTTGGACTACTCAGCCCTTTGTCATGGACTTAAATATGTTGGATTTACTCGGGCTTGGATTCACCAGCTAGGAACAAATAAAACCCAAGACAGCTGGGTTTAGGAATATCTGTTTAGCTAGTAATAGGAACAGGCTTGGGTCTGTCCTCTTTCTCCACTGGCCTCCAGAGCTAAGGTTGCTCTGCAGTGAGTAAATGGCCTTGCATTAAATCAAGGAAAATGCAGTGGAAGAAGATGAGCCATGATAACTTAAGACTTAGTCCTGAGGTGGTCCAATTAATACATTTTCTTTTGTCCATGCCTCCTTCCACCTGAAGACACAACTTGAGCTTTTTTCAGGGGTGTGAATGTGAAAATATCTATATGTGAGCTTGCGCCCCTGTTTCTTTTCCCTCCCCTTCAATTTTCTTAATGGTATTCAGGGAGAGTCATACTTTTTTTTTTTTTTTTTCAAATTACACCAAGGCATTGTATTAAATATAGGATTTGGGACTTGGCAAATCAACAAGCACATTGTACTCCTATGGAGACAAAAGGTGACTGAACAGTTTAGCCAGCCGACATACAGGCAAAAGTAATACTCCACGGTAAGAGGATTGCTGGCTCTATTGTTGAGCCCACAACAGGAACCAACTTATTGCAACATTAATTTCCCATCTCACATGGAAGTTATTTAAGGGAGAAGACTAACAAGCAAGCAGTGCCCACAGTTTAATCCTATTGTCACCCTGATGGATTTATATTTGCTGCTGGGTTGTATAGGTGGAATGAAGCTTCTTTGTTATTATTTCAACTGCATTTGTTGGGGGAAAAAACAACCTCAGGATTAGGAAAACATGGCTTCTGCTACCTTTAGATAGTCAGGAACTGCTGTTCTGTTAGTGTAGGTATAAGATGACTAAATTATATCTTAGTGATGCAGAAATTCTTCACTCAGGAATGATAGAAATATTTTTAAATGCAATTAAGTCTTGTGAAATGTCTTTTTTTTCTTTTCTACATCTGTTATTATTAGTTCATTTCTCATTCACCTTTTTAAAATTTGTATAGCGCAGTTACAGTAGTACATGGGGCTAAGTGTAGTAATTGCTGCATGTTTCCTGCTCTCTGCATCTTGGAAATATTTGTCAAAATTAATCTATAGATGCATATATATTCCTCTGTAACCAGAAGGGGATCCTCTAGTTGGTTTTGCAGTTGCAGGCAACTACTTTACTGACGTTGAACAGCAGCAACAGATGTCTCCAGTAGACCAGGCATTCAAATATTTGCTTCTCCAGATTTGGACTAGGTGTCAGAGCCTGTGGTGATCATTTTAGCACAAAGCTGTTTAACCTTACATGCAAAGAGAGACAGTCACAGCTTTGGAGTACCACACAGAAATAGTTCAGAATCAGTTTAGACAAATCTTCCACTGATGTTGATCATCATGATTGCACTAAAGTCAGAAAGGGTCATGCATCTTTTGCATGAGAAAGATGACTACACCTGTAGTTTTTATGGCTTCCTTTGAAAGGGATTGCTGCTTTTCAAGGTATTCACAGTCAGAGTGAGTAACACAGGAGGAAATCAGGAGTTCTCATTTTTTTTCTGTTGAAATCACAAATCTAGGTCATTAACAGGTAGTCACCATTTCTTGTGCTTAGGAACTCCAAGAAAGTTTTATTTGAAAGCATAAACAAAAACCAACAAATCTTTTGGAATGAAAATTACCTCCAATTTTATTTGTGTTTTTTTTTTTTTTTCCAGAAATGCTTATGATTCTGTGGTTTGTTGTTTATTTTTCATTTAGTTATTTTTTTTAAAATTTCTTTTTCTTTTAATTTGCTGAAACACATACCTGCAAAGTGTACACTGAACATTTTAATCTTAATTTTGGTTACAGAAAAAAAATAGAAAATAAATGCACTCCCAAACTTTTAAATTGCTTGTGAACAGTGTTTACTTATTTTACTTCATCCAGTATTAAAATGAAAATGTATTTTTGCTGACAGGCAACTGGCCTAAAGCAGAATCTTTCTTCCCTGATGCACACGCAACTGCTGTCTTCCTCCCCACTTCATTTGACTGCATCAATCTAGCATTCAGAATGGCACCATGGCTCTTCTTAATGCTCCTCATTATGTCATTTAGTTATGTATGGGGGTTTTTTTTGCGTATCCATATTATATTTTTTGCTGCTCAATACTCTATTCCATACGGATGGAACACGTTCAAGAGCCTGTCAGACTGACAGTCTTTCTCAGTCTTCTTTAAAAATAATCTCTTTAAGTATTTCTTGATCTAGATCTCTGCCTTATGCTTTTTGGTGCAAGAAACACATCTGATTTTTAAGTACAAAGAGTTCCTTTCTACAATTAGTAAACCATTTTCAAGGGTGGAAATTTGATACACAGCTCTCTAAAAAGACAAAATATGCAAAATATCAACCAGTCCTCTTTGCATAATTCTGGTGCTAGCATTAAGGTTTTATACTCCCTAAATACCTTCCTTCAGATAGATTTGAGGCAAGTCTATTGGAAGTGTCTGTAGCACCTTTTAAGTCCTGTGTGTGGTCCCCAATTTCCTCTTACAGCTTGTTCCTGAACTTTAGCACCATCATCTTCCAGCGCAACTCTGATATCTTTGATCAGAAATTACTGCAGATCCCTGCTCAGTGGCTCATTTGCATTTAATATAACTATAGCTATTTAAAAATTATGAATTTGGGATTCATTTCACCTAATTTTAGTTAACTGCAGGGTAAGTGTCTACATAAGAGCTGGTCTTCTGACCTCCAGTTGCTAAAATTGTGTGACTCCTCAGAGGGATTCCTCTGATTAAACGCTGTGCCTACTTCAGGCAGAGCTTGATTATTCACCAGAATACACTGGCTTTCCCTGGAAAAGGATCCTGAGCATGAGGTTCATATTGCAGGACAAGAGGCACCTGGAAGGTCCTGCGTGCCAGCAGCCTGGATGCCCTGGATCATCGGATGTCAGTGCATGCAAGTGAGCTGAGCCACGAATGCCCAGGAATTTCTGAGCTGTCTTGGTTCCCTCTGGAGTCAGCAAGGAGAGACAGGTGGGAGGAATTTGTTTTGGGAGGTGGGTATTCCTCACTCTTTGCTGAACAGGAAATTATGTGCCTAAATTTTAAGTCCGCTGGAGTGGTCTGCAATGATGCTCACCCTTGGATACTCATGGCAGATAACGTAGATCTTTTAATTGTTCTTTTAGAGAAACACATCATTTTGTCATGCCTTAAAAGTGAATCTTAATCTTCTTTGGTTTGGAAGGTTGTTTCTGCCCTTGATTTGCAAAGGAGCCTAGGGCAGTTGCCTACTAATTTCCATTTTTCTTTACCTGAGCAATGAATAATAATCTTATGGGGTTTTTATTATTTATTATTAACACTGATACAGCACTGATTATATACAGACATATTTAAGATCACATTATGTTAGATGCTGCAAAAGTAAATCAAATAATACAATTTCTATTCCACCGTATTTGCAGCCTGAAAAAAGATATGCAACAAAAATGTCCTAATAAAGATGTGATGTTGGTAAGGAGGAACAAAATTAATAATACAAAATCCATAGTCCATCAGAAGTAGCAATTATAAGTCATTACCTGATATTTTTCAGTGCTTTTATGTGTTTGGATGAAAGTCACTAGACAGGCTAATGCCAGTGTAAATGAATCATATAGGGGATGAGTACTTGTAAGCACACTTGCTATATTTGGGAGGATAAATGTTTATGTCAAAAAACCAGAAAAAAACAAAAACCCAACAAGCCCAAAACAAAACAAAACCAAAACAACAACAACAACAACAAAAAAAAAACCCAAAAAAACCCAATAAAACCAAACCACCAATATTTTGAATAGAGTTCCATTTACATTTAGTAAAATCCATTGTTACAGAAATTAATTGCTTTACATTTAATGTGCAACACTTCAGCAAAACATTATGAGAATTTAATTTTAATTTTTTTCTACAATAAACATATTTTTTGCAGTGCCTATAGTAAGAGTAGTCTAGTGGATTGGATTGGAGAAAAAATATACCATGACAGGAGAAACAGATTAGCTGTACAGGAGAGGGACTATACATATTGGACTAAAGCAAACCAGACAAACATGCACAGAAGTCCGGACCAATTTAACACCAACCTTCTCTCTAGAACAGTGTCATCCTGTCATGCACTAGGTGCTAAGGCACCCATGTGCAGTTATCCTAGACAACATCCACAGCCACCAGGGAACAGCAGTCACATATTGAGAATTTTTTGCAGCATAGCTGAATCTCAGCCCAAACATTTGATGCTAAAAAGACCAGACTTTGTGCATCAGAGGCTGATGTAGCTAATTCAATTGTAAAATATACTGTATTTTACTAATTTGGATGTACACATATGCACTCACTTATGCAGGACTGTGACCTAAAGCTACAACATAAGTAAGCATCATAGATTCCTTCTGTCTAAGAACAGGCTCCTACTCACATACTCTCCTAACTGTTGAAGGGTCATCTTCACTGTAGAAACTTCAGTTTGTATCTGATAGTCTATGAGTGAAGTATCCAGATAAAGAAAAATACGTATATGACTGAATTAAAAAAAAAAAAAAAAACAACCAAAAAAAACCCAAAACACAAGCAAAACAACAGGATATGTTATGAGGAAAGGCTGAGAGAACAGGGATTGTTCAGCCTGGCATAGAAAAGGCTTTGGCGTGACCAAGTTGCAGCTTTCAACCTTCCAAGAGAGCCTAAAAGAAAAATGGAGAGGAACTTTTTACAGAGGTGTGTACTGATCAGCTGAGGGGGAGTGGCTTCAGACTGGCAGAGGGGAGGTTCAGTTTACATAATGGGAGGCAACCATGGCTCCCTGGCACTGGTGCAGGTAGCCCAGGGAAGCTGTGGGTGCCCCAGCCCTGGAAGAGTTCGAGGCCGGGCGGGATGGGGCTCTGAGCAACCTGGTTGGAATGAACGCTGGTAAGGTTGGAACAGGATGATGTTGAAGTTCCATTCTAACCCTGGCTATTCTATGATTTTGGGATTCTGTGTACAGAGCACAGCCTTACTTTTCCAGTTAGGATTGTTGAGTGGGCTCTTCCTGCTGCATCAAGATGCAGCCATTCCTTTTCCTGGCTCACTGTGCAAAGACAACTGCCAACATAATTTGTGGACTGAAAATCTAACTTTTACAATTCTCCAATTTTTTCTTACCATAAGTAGTCAGTTTTCTTAGAAAATTGCTGAAAAGCAGCTAGTCCTCAAAGTTGCCCAAAATTGTAGGAATAATTTGAAGTCTACGAATCAGAATATTATTTTATTAACTTGTGTGTTATGTGTATTCTTCTCTCCTACCCCTAAAAGTATTCCCTGCTTTACTCATTAAAAAGGAACCATTTAAATAGGCAAAGATGAGTAGTCTCAGTCTTGCCTATCAACGGAATAACTCTGTTGGTTATTCTTTGGGTGTTAACATACTGTATCTAATAAATAGTAGTGACAAACTGCAAACACCATGGAAAGTTGCATTGATTATAATATTAATTCAAGAGCAAACAAGACAGATTTTTTTTTCTTTAATTCAGGGGGCACAAAACAAAGCATAGAAATTGAACATAAACAGAGTTGGGATCTGCAATTCATTTTTCTTGTTTACTGGGAAATTGGGCCTAGTTAAGTTTCAAAAATGCTAATGAGGAAATAAATTAGGTAGCAATTTTCCAAGGCAATATCTCATTGGATTTGTATTTGTTTACTTTTATCTATATTTGTCCTTGTTAACCCCTTTTTGCCCAGCCATTCAATTTCACTTACTGTTTTTTTTTCTCTTTCTATATTTGCGTATTTGTTTGGTATTATAGCATTTATATGTTTCTAAGAAAGTAATATCCACGCTTCACAGAAAAGAAAGAGGGACATAACCCACTTTGAGGATCTTGTACTCTCAGTGTCAACTGAATGACACATCACTCCTACTGGATTTCTAAAAAGCTCCTGACATTTGACTATTCAAACTGAAGTTAACAGTAGTTCATTGAAACCAGTGAGATCAGACTTAGGCCAGCAGTAATTACTTTTGAAAATTCCATCCTTAATCCCCAATAGTTTCTATTGACCTTTGTGGGACACAGCTCTAGAAGGAAACTTTAACTGTAATGAACCTTAAAAACAAGAGGCAAATTAAGATTTTTTTTTTTCTTAAGGGTAAACTATATATTCGTAACTTTAAATATAACTCTCCTGTAAGTATGTTTGGTTTTTGTTTTTGTTTTTTTTTTTTTTTAAGTGAGAACAATTTCACTACCATAAGAAAAAGTTTAAGAGTAAATTATTGCATGACATTAAAGGTATATGGCTCAATGTAATGTCATTGCACTGTAATTCCCTTAAGTTTTGCTCTGGGCAACATACTTAGTGCATGGGCATCAATCTGGGTAGAGAAAAGACAACGCACTTGCATCGGAAAATTCATCTGCAATGCAATTCCTTTCTGTTTCACAGGATTGTCACCATTAAGAAGTCAATTTTCAAACCCCATATAGTGACTTTGAGAATGGCACTCGAGGACCTGCTGATATAAAACCTATCATTATCAGGTCAATCATTTCCCAAAGCAGTGACAGATATTCAACATTATTTTCAGAGATAAAGGAATAGTCTTCATTGCAGCTCCTCTGCTTGTTGGCAATTTCAGTAAAGAGGCCAAGAGGTGAATAGCCTGCAGAACTGGTTCTCTTTTTTTCATGCCTTGGGTTGACTTTTTTAAGTTAAAGACCTTCTGGAGAAAGTTTGCCCCCTCACAGCCTTTTTTTTTTGCAAAAAGTGGCCATGTATGTGAATTTCGAGCAACCAGCAACACCCATTGCTAAAGGGCAGGAGCTAACCAGGGAAAGGTCATTCCAATTCACAAAGG
Source organism: Leptocoma aspasia (assembly GCA_013399835.1). Taxonomy (NCBI): domain Eukaryota; kingdom Metazoa; phylum Chordata; class Aves; order Passeriformes; family Nectariniidae; genus Leptocoma; species Leptocoma aspasia. Next base: position 332,864 of record VXAX01002700.1, read on the forward strand.
GCTTTGATATTTCAGAATAGCTGACTTTGTTATGAACTGAAGGAGAACCTCACATTTCAAATTCTTTGTGTAAAATAAAAAATGGCACGGTCTCCAGGAAACCCACCAGAAGAGCCATCCTGAAGGTAGGAACACTGGAAGCTCATGGGAGAGTGGCTGTGCAGAGGTTCCACAAGTTTTCTGTTTCTCTTATCCTACACATTTGAAATGGGAAGCCACTTCTGTAAGTAGCAAGATGAGGAGGTTTTTCAGGAACTGAAGATCCAATGGCTTCCAAGTTTTCATCTTCCCTTCCATATAAAGAGGCAGAGTGGGATCCTGTCAATCCCAATTGGTAGCCAACCAATGGAAAAGATGGAGTGAGAAATGACCAAAGAAAACACAACTTTTTTTAATGGGACCCAGTCTTGGATTCCAACACAATTCTATCAACATTCAACTGCTGTCATTATATTTTACAAGTTTTATTTTATTAATTGTCACTTCTTGAGGGAATAGTATTATTCAGGAAGTTTCTACTAAACAGTAATGAGGATAAAGTACTTCCAGAAGTTTTGTTGTTGTTTGTTTGTTTGTTTTCCAATTTTACTCTTATTCTATGTTAACTGCCTATACATAAATTTAGGGGACACAATCCCAGCTTTAATAATATTTTTAATGCTTATTCATTATTTTGTTTGTTTTTCAAAATACTTTGCTGTCACGTAATTCTATTAGCATATTCATTCAATGCCAAATATAAGGTAGATTCAGAAAATAGTTTTTATTTGTTTTGTTAGTTTGTTTGATTGTTTGGGTTTTTTTTATTTTTCAGAGTAGGGCAGTGAGTGTGCCTCCCTTCTGTCTTAGAGGTATAGCTGGGAAAAGATAGAAAAAATTTTCCAAAAATAAGGCTTTATAAAGTTTTCTTCAACAGAGTTATAGACCTCTAAGTCATGGGAGGAGATAAAAAAATAACACCTACATGAAAAAACATAGTGTTAGGTTAATATTATATTTCTGTTTTGATTGTTGCCTCTTACATGCTCATCATCCCCGACATCAATTATTTTTTTAAGCAGACTTTTATTTCACCTTTTGTAAAGCCTTATTCCTGTGAAATGAATTAGGTCAGTATAAGTTTCACATGTAAACTAGATCCATCGCCTGCCTGAAACCTCCAGTAGAGGCCTCTTTGCATCTGGCAGATTCCTCTGACAAAGTCCAGATAGTAAAAAAACTGAGGATAGCCCTTTTTTATCTTCTGCTGGGGTTTTCCCCTACCAGCCCATGCCTTCCTGCCTTCCTTTTTGTACTCTCTAAACGCTGGCATCAAGACCTTGTTCCTTGAAAGAAGACGCCTGTGCTAAGCACCTCTTTAACAAGCCTCGTTCTAAATAAACATCATCCATCACATAACTGTGTGATTTATACTTTTCATCTAGGAAGGTGTGCTGATCCAGGCGCCAAATGCAGACTAAGCTCCCTTAGGGAATGAATTCATCCTTATGAAACTTCCTCTTCAAACTCCATTTCTCATTAGAATGAGTGTTTTCTTTTTCTTCTTCATTTTGTCCCACATTTTACTGTCTCCTGTCTCCCTCCCATGCATCAAACAGTTTTACATTACTCTTCCTGCATTAAAAAAGTACTTTGTTACAGGCAACCTTTCAATTAAATTTCTAAGTAAAATGACTGTATTAGGCAAAAGTTTGTGTAGTAGCCAATAAAATGTCAGATAATATTGAACACAGGCTTGGACTAACCTTGCAACCCAATAAGTTATTATGTGCAAATGTTACAACTTGATTTTGAAGAGAATACACATGCATGATGAAGCCATTTTATGGCTAAGCTGAGTGATTGATTACAGCATTCTGATCTATCTTGACAAGATAAACTCAGATAAAAGAATCTGATGATATTTAAGACCTGACAATTTATTATCCAAAGACTCCTGTAAAAATGATTTTATAATTCCCTTCATTTCAGTGGGTTTTTTTGAAAGTAATAAAATATATTTTTCAGAGTAACTGACTATGATCAGAAACTCTTTTTGCTCGCTAGCAGCAAATTCCACTAAGAAATAAAAATGCGATGAGACAAAAACAAACACTACTGTTTGTCACAGCTGCTTCTTGAAGCTGCTTTATGAAAGCTAGTCAAATGGGAACTTGTTTGTCTGTTAAAACTTTAAGCTTTTTATTATGCTTAAAATCTTGTTATGCGCTAAAGGGAAATGCAGTGAATACATGAAGCCAAGAATTTATTATTAATAAAAATGAAATCTTAATGGTAAAGCTAGACAAGTATTATTGTTTCAGACTTATTTATTACAGGACAAGAAAATAAAGAATATTTTTACCAAGAAAAAAGTCTCAGCACTATAACAAAGCAGTTATAATTGTTATACACACAATAGCACTTATCCCTTTCATGAACCTTATGGTCCCTCTGGATCCTATACCACACATCTTGCTCAAGCAAGGAACATTTGGATCAGGCCATTAGTGTTCCAAGTTCACAAATGGGGAAAAACATGCTGTGTTAATGGGGTTTCTTCATTATTCCTCCTTTTTGGAGGAATTGGCATGGGCTATTTTTTCTATTTTCTAACATCCTTATTCACCTTGCTCTTTCTTCCTTGTGTGCATCCTTGCATTACATCCCAGTTTACTATACATAATGTGTTCTATATATGTTAGATATCTGGTCTTTTACGTCTTCACTGCCCTTAAACCTAATTTCACCCAGTTCCAAGTCCTCATTTCTTTCACCACTGGGGACCTGTTCATAGCTGCTCCAGAACTAACCTGTAGAGCAGGATCCTTTTCTCCTAACTTAACCTGTTAAGCTGGTCCCAGTCTTTGATTGAGGAGAATGATACAGCACTTTCAAGTGGTCAAAAAGGAGCCTAAAATGTATGGAATTAATTACATTCTGGAGCCACTTGTCTTTCTTACACTGTGAGAGTTATATGCCCCCCTTTTGGCCAGTTCCATGTACTCCTTATTTCAGTGCAATATTTAACATATAATGCCAAGATTAGTCTATCAATCCACTGTGCTTTCATTATGATAATGTGGATTTTCAGATTATCATGAAAACATGAGAAGATCTTCTGAAAACCATTGCAGGTTACACAATCTTTCCCTTATCTTCAATAATGACAACTCTTTCATTACACCCAGAGTCAACAACTTCAACTTAGTTAAAGAGAAAACAAACCCACCAAACTTCCAACCCAAAATAATTTTTTGGAAAGCTCCTGTTGGTTTCTCTGAGAACTGGATATTCTGTATTTATGGATGTATTCAGTCTTCCTGGATTTCAGACAAACATTTTCTAAACCGACTCTGTTGATGTGAAAATCAATCCATTTTGGTGATATGGCTGCAGGAGTAAGTCAGATATCTACCACTGGGAGTTTTTTCATCTATCACTGTTAGTTCTTTTTGGTCTCAATAATTCAATGAAACATATTGTTCCAGAAGCAATTAGAGCCAGAAGATTGTGAATGCTTGCTCCAACTAATTTTCTCTCCTTAACCTTGGGCAAGATTTTTAATTATTATTTCCTTCTATCTCTAATATATAAAGTGGGGAAACTGTTATAGCCTGATATCAAAGATAGCAAATATCAAGACTGTGGAACTGTCTCACTACCATATGAATAATATTCTGCATATATTCCCTACACATACTAATAATCATAATAAATGTCATAATAGATAATAATGCATTTGCTTGCTGTGCATATTCTTTCAAATAGAGTACAACCAGAAGAACAGCAATAATTGGTATGAGTAATCAACCATCGCAACAATGAAAGTTTCAACTGATAATAAGTACCAGATGTTGAGTGAAGAATAGTGTAATAAATAACCTAGAGGTGTGAAAAAGAAGCAAAATTCATTTCATCAACAATTTCTGAGTTGATGAAGTTATTTTTTTCTGAACTCTATAAAATGCACCAAAAATGTTCATTAGGAAAAAAATTATATTTCAAAGACTTTTCTTTAACAAAATAATGAGGTTCTACCTCTAATTAAGTCATTAAAGTCTTGTTAGATTGCATCTAAGATGAAACGTTATCATAATATAAAAATTGTAACACAAATACCAAGTTCTTGTTCTACAAATACTGAAAAGGGACATTACGATGCCATAAGAATTCTTCCTATATTACTTTAAATTAAACTGTAAATTAAATCAGTCTTTCTCCCTAAAGCTTAATTTTCTACAATTTGTCAACTTATAACCCCAACATAGGAAGAACATGGACATATTGGAGTGGGCCCAGAGGAGACCACAAAGATGATTGGAGGGATCCTCCTAAGAGAAAAAGCTGAAAAAGCTGGTATTTCTCAGCCTGGATAATAGAAGGCTCTGAGCAGAGCTTATAACAGACTTACAGCACTCAAAAGAAGTTTATAAGAAAGATGAGGACAGACTTATTAGCAGGACCTACAGCAAGAGGACAAGGGGTCATGGTTTTAAACTAAGATTTAGCTTAGATATAAGCAGGAAGATTTTTACCACGAGTGGTAAAACACTGCCACAAGTTACCCAAAGGCATTTCTGGAAACATTCAAGTACAATCTTGTCTTCTAGTTTAAAATCTTGTTTAGAGTATAAGCTTTGGCAAGAAGCATATAAGACACATTTCTTATGTTTTAAAGGTTTCCAGTGATACATTTTGGTTTTGCACCAGTATTTGAGGTCACCCCATTTAGCTGCAGAAGGTGTTATCGTGTGACTTCTGGGTTACTTGAAAATTAGCAAGACTATACCCACATTCACTAAATAGATATAACCTGCCTTTGGAATTGTCAGTCAACATTATTTAACTACTTGCCAGTGAACATTTATTGTCCCACCAGTTGAGGAGATCTGAGTATAGCTGAGTTATTTGTGAGTTTGGGACAAACAATCAGGCACGCTTACTCTCTTGAGGAGTTTCTAATAGTTTCAAAACAATTGCTATATGATACATCTGTTTAGTTCAAATATGTAATTGCATCTCATTACCATCTGGAAATGCTCAACTGTTTTGCCACATTTTCAGTTTATTTTGAGGCAATTCATTCTCACAATCTCAGTTCACTGGATTTCTGTCTCTACCATTTTGAGTAAAGCTCGGTACTAAAGCTTTTAACTGTTATGAAGAAAATTGTCAACCCCAATTCATTTCACCCTAAAGCAGCTGTATTTTGAAGGAGTACACCATCCACTTCTTTGTCTTGACCCTGATCTGATGGATGTGCATTGCTCATCAGGCTGACAGAGGTGCAGCCATTTCCTTTGCAGGGTGTTTTTTGGGCTTTTCTGTGTGGGGGCACTGAATGTGGTCAAGACTGGAGTGGTTTTGTGTAGGTCAGGAGCTTCTGCATTGTCCCATCAGCTGGCCTTGGAAATGGCTGTGCAGAGAAGAACTTGGGGGGGTCGTGGTGGACACTGAGTTGAACGTGAGTCACAATGCATCCTTACAGAGGTGATGGCTCACCACAGACTGGGATATATCAGCAAAACCATTGGCAGAAGGGTGAAGGAAGTGATTATTACATTCCATTCAGGAGCTGCATGGTGCAAGGTGTGTGGGTGTCCAGACTAGAAGATATACTAAAAGAAACTGAGGCGGCTGGGTTTATTTAGTCTTCAGAAAGGCAGAATAAATAAATGTCATTAAATATGAATTAGCCAGCTGGAGAGATAGTGGAGCCAGGCTCTTTTTGGAGGTAGACATATAAAAGACGGGAGGCTATAGACATAGGTTACAGAGAGTGAAATTCTGATTAGAAGTTGGGAAAAAAAAACCACACAATCAGGTTGGTCAAACATTAAGGCAGAGGCCTAGACAAGAGGTGAAATACCCATTCCTGCAGACACACAAAACTTGGCTGAATGAGAGCCTCTGTCAAGTGGTATAACTTTTAAATTGGGCCAGCAGTGAGCCATTCTGAAACTACTGAAACTTACTTTATGATTCTCTGATCTTAAACATGTGAAGCTGGAGTTCAGAAATCAGGTTATCTGACTTCATGGGTACTGATTCAAAAGTCTAATTGTACGTGCTTTACTGAAAACCATAATAACTGTAGAAATAAACATAAACTCATATTTTCAAAATCTGTCCATATAAAAATAAAATTAAAGTTCTAGTCAAATATATAATATGAAAAAAACCCAAAGCTTTTAATTTAAAAAAACCCAAAGCAAACACAACAAATCTGCTCCTCAGGAAGCTTTAAAATATTACGTTTAATAAAGAAAAAAAAAATTCTGTGAATAACCAGTTTAATCCTTAAATGAGCTAATTTGTAAATAACCTAGTTGAGCCTTAAAAAAAAAAATCTAGAAAAGTCAAGTCTAAGAAACAGACTTGGAAGATAAATATTTTTCTGAATTATCTAGATGACATATGAAAACGACAAAAGCAAACCCAAATCACTAATGTTTCTCACTTCCTTAGCAGCAACCCTAGGAAGATAACTTGTGTTTCTTGTCTGGGATTACATTCCCATTTCTTGTCCAACATTTCAACTTTTCTGAAATCACTAGCTTTACAAAATTCAGGACAAGTCTCTTTACTGTTTGATAGCCATGAAATCTGTAAAAGATGTTTCAACTGATCATTTTCTTCTAAAGGCAGACTGTAAAAGAAAAAAGGGACACAAATCAGAAGGCAATTTCTTTTTACATTTTTGATGTGGAAGGGGGGAACCACTAGGATTTATGGGACCATGACCAGGAAAGAGCATAAAGTGTTTAGTGTCAGAATTACTCGACTTCTGCCAGATGACTTTGAGTTGGTTTTGTACCTTCTAGTGGGCAGTGGGTTCAGTGGGTCAAGCTCTACTGCTTGCATAAGATTTGATGACATAAATACACATTTCACCAGTTCAAAACTGTTCTGGGGTAGCTGCACATATTCATGATAGCAACCTGCATTTCGTAAAACAGTGTGAAGTATGGTAAGAAATATCACCCCTCTCTCACCAGTATTTTCTAGGTCTCACTGTCCAGTTTCCATTTAAGACTTGTAACACATCTCACTTTGTCTGTCATTATGCCATTATAATACTCTTTCCTGCTCTCTTCTGGAGTATGAATTTGAATTTAAAGTTTTATGCAGGAAGGGCACTGGATCTCAACTACAAGAGTCCTGCTTATCTTCTCAACTGTTCTTCCGTGTAACATCCCACTGCTTTCTAGAACATACAGGAGTACATACCAAAAAAGCCTCCTTCTAAGGAATTCAGAGCGCCCAGTTGTGTGAACAGATGTGATGGTCAGTGCCTTGTGATGTGCTCTGGGTTTTATATGCAGATCAAGCAGGAGCTAATATTTACCCCATCCATATTCTCAGCCTAGACTGAAAGTCTCAAACTGGCAGGTAGTTTTTGACCTCATGCAAAACTTCAACCCTATCCATTTAAATGAAGCTTTTCCCTGGGATAAAGACTGCTTTTTAACAGTTTCAGGGAATCCAGTAAGTCTCTTGGAGGATCAGACTCCCCTTTGCATTGCAGATGCCTGATTTGCCTTCCTCCTAGGGCCCAGAAAAACCCAGAATTGCATCTCCCCTGCTACACAGTCACAGCCAGGAAACTTGTTTTGAGTTGTAGTTTCCAGCCTCCCTGTTCTATCAGAACCATATTGGACATTCCAAATCTGATGTGCAGAATCCCTTGGCTCCTCTCAGATTCTCGTTAGGAAAGAGTGAACCTGTCATATAACTTCATGGACACTCACCACATCCATACTTCAACTAATATTGTCTTCCTTGTGAATGGTACCACTTCATCATGGCTGTCTGAAGATAGAACTTTTCACTTCCCAGGGAAGCACTTAGAAAGACAGGCTCTTAGTCTTTTCTGGCCTGCAAGGGGAAGGACCAACAAATGCTGCATTTAGTAGGAATACGAGACAGAATTTCTTCAAGGCAGTAAAGGCATTTAACATGCTCATCTGTCACTAGAATTTGACTGTCACAACAGGGGCAAATTTTTAAGTCTAGGGACTGTAGGAAAGCCATGACTGTGGAGAGGTTTAATAAATGTCCCAGACCGGGTAAAGAAAGATGTGTCGTGTTATTTGTTCTGATCAAAACAAAATGAAAAAAACCACCCCTGAATATAGTACTAATTCTATCCTGTAGCCCACATGGCACACTGGGAAAGGGAAATGTAAGATACAAGGAGGGAGCAAATGGAGCCAGTGCAATCAGATGTCCTGTGGCAAAGAGCAAAGAGTGTAAAAAGTCAGTGTCTCCAAGAGTGTGTCACAACAGAAGTACTTTCCACAGTAGTTGTGAGCATTTATAATATTAAGCAACACAGTGAATCTGAGTCACGAGGATCAACCAAAGGATAAGCATCTTTATTCAAACCTATTACCTTTGACTTTGTTTATAATTAAGTGAAAGAGAGCAGTATATGCAAAGGATGGTTTATTTAATCCAAAACCAGCTAAATTTAGATCAGCTAGATTACCACCTGGACATGCCACCTTTTCTTCAATGACTGTGAGAGCCTAAATTGACCTGTACATCTAAGTTCAGGTGCCTAAATATAAGTAATAAAAATCACACCAATGTGACTTTCACAATAACACCAGTCATTTAATTTAATGATGGAGTGAAACAGTCTAAGAGTGTAGTAGAACAGCCATAATGCTGGTCATTTCATGAAATATCTGAAAATTTCAGTTATTTCATGAAATGACTGCTTTCACCATCTGACTGTAACATACAGCTAGGATTAGAAATGAACAAGCTACAACCACGTTCCTAGTTACTGCATTTGTATCTGAGCACATTTGTATCTCTCGCTGTGGCTAAATCCTTGTGTAGGTTCTTATCAGGAAATTTTGCTATTGCAGTTCCTTTTTAGCAGATAACAATTTTTGCTGTTCTGTTCTTTTTTTACCCCTATTGTTACCAAAATAAAAATGATTATAAGCATCACTTTAAAAGCATGCCATGCTAGGGATGGCTGAGCTGCAATATATCATTCTGAACTCTACCGTATTCATTTATGGTGAAGCATTTTATATTAATGTTTCCATTGCTTATCACAGACACTGGCATTATAAGTGCTTGAGTCAACTCAGCTTGGTTATTTATTAGGAGGGGTTTCACTGCCATTTCCTTGGATAAAATCCTCCCTATCCCCATTCAGTGAAACTGCTTTATTCCTGCCAATCACTGATCCTTGACTGTCTTTACCCATTACACAATTCAGTCCATCAGCATTAAATAAATTAATAATACACTGGGTTTCTGGTAACTAGTAACTGTGTTTTCCAGAAATGCAGATTATGTGCCTAAAAGCCCACAAGATTTATAGCAATTAGAAAACAATGCAGCATGTAAAAATCCAGCCACATGTGAAATTTCAGGTGTTGGAAACCTCGACCCTTGAATTCCAAGTTCAACACTTCTGGGCTGTACTGATTCTTGTTATTCCATACAATTCCCTGAAATAACCTTTCTGTTTAAGGCCTTGACCTTTGCTGATGAATATTAACTAGTCCAAGGCAGCACACAAGAATCTGTGCTTCCTTGTATTCCTTGTCAACTTCCCTTTACATCAGTTGTTATTTTTCCATAGTGAATAGCTCAGGTGACAGCAGAGCAGCAGAGAGATTACTTTTTTTTCTTTTTTTTTCTTTTTTTCTTTTTTTTTTTAGAACTTGGTAATAAAATACCAAGGAGAACCATGCACNCTTTGCCTGTAAGCTGATTTCTTTAGTCTACTCTTAAATATGCATTTTATTCTCAGGTATCTCTTACTAAGTGCCTCCCAGCAGAGAAGATTTTGTACTGAGGTCTTCTCTGTTATAACCAGAAATCCTTGTACTGCACCCAGTGGAACTGGACTGCTTCATAGCAGCTGATGGTTTGCCCCCATGTTATACCTCTTTACCTGGAAAACTCATGTACTTAACTGGTCCTAATTACATATTTGGTGGTTATCTGAGCATATTGAAACTAGGATGCTTAATAGGCCGCAGCATAGAAATATTCTAGGAAAAAAAAATAGGTTTTGAGAAGGAATTTGTATCTACTGGAAGAGAGGGACAGAGAAAGATCACACAGAGTATTTGTGAAAGTCCAGGTTGAAGATAGTAGGATATTCTTTAGACTCTAAATAGTTTCTTGCCAGGGGGGGAAAAAATATTAAACCAACTAAGGTGTGAGGTTTTTTTTTTTCTTTTTGTCACTGAAGAAAACCCCCAAAAAACATTGGAGAGAAGCAGAAGACCAATTTGGTTTGTTTTCCTCTCCCTCAACTTCTTTGAAATGACCAAAGCAACTTTTTTTTTTTTTTTTAATTAAGTTGTATTTTGGTTTGAAAATACAGAAAGGAAGTAATTTGACATGGCCCATTTCTGGAGACAGGAAATTATTTTTCCCTAATTATGACTCAGTGTGTAAATAACTGTTGTACTGCAACATCTCAGAGCATGGTCTGGTGTTCCATCCTGTCCCCAGGGTCCTGCCTGGTTATGCATTTATATAATTTAAGTTGAGAAGGGGCTCAAGATCTTTGCTTGGTGAAGAATTTTAGGTGATCTAATTTACAAATTCTGTAAAAATTAAAAATATCTAGTAACATAATCTACTAGTAATGGGCATGATCTGATAGAAAGTTCAAAATACTGAAAGTTCAGCAGAAGTTTCTGATGTATCAAAAGGCATGGTAGTTAAGTTTTCTATTTCCTGGAAAAAGAAGTATTAGAAGAACAAATAAACACCTTTGCTTCATGAAGAACTGCTTTCAGAGCACAGAAAGAGCTACTAGTTCATAGGGCATGTGTCATTACTTCTCAAGATCAGCAGTAATTGGTTTAATTTTACCCAAGAAAAATACTTCAGAGAAGTAATTGAAAATCTGAAGAGGTAACACAAAGGGTGGAAAATTACTATAATATTGATTTTTGAAATGAAAAAAAAAAAAAAGAAAGAAAGAAAAAGAATGATCATGGTAGTTATCACCTTCTAAGCCCAGCAGAAAACTGCACTGACATAATGGATTAAGTATTGCAATGAAAATTATGGAATTTCTGGATAATTTTGTGAGCACAATTAGCACTTTGTGTTTATTAAATTAAAATGATTGAGACTCATACCTTGACTCATCACTGCATCACACCTAATACAGATTCCAGTACCTATGTAAAGACAGAGAAAAACATATTTATCCTACTAGTCAGAGAGGAGTTTTCCCTGAAATGGCTATAAAACCATCCACAGAAGGTATCCTGAAGCTGTGGGAAGAACCTACATCAAAATTCCTCTGCTATGCATTTTGATAAAGCTGTCGAAACATGTATTTTCTTGAAAGAGAGAAGTGTGTCATAATTTATGAGTTATATCATTGTTCAGATATTATAGAATAAAGTGTTGGCTTTCTGGTATGAAAACAGAAACCTTCTGAAATCCCTGCATATAGCCAGGAGATGGTAAGAATATGTCTTAGACTTTTAATTTCTGCCATTTTTTCCCTCACCACTAAATTGATTTGGAGTGCATTCTTTGTTTTGGACACTATCATAGCTCTTGTAACAGTCTTGGATGCCACTGCAATAAAGAATGAGTCATTTTGCATGTGTATAACTGTGTAGCAGCTAGATTTTGGAAAGAGTTTTGCTGTCTACCTTAGATGGGAATGTCATCAGTCAATTTGAGCCTGTGTCTGAAGGTGTAAACCCATGCTGGCAAAAATTACACAGAGACAACAAGTTCTTCCCTGCCCCACCTCCAAATAAAAAAACCCTAAATTGTAGCCAAGTGGCATCAAACTATCACAGCTCTTCCATCATTAAAAAGGGTGCTAAATTATCTACGTTGTCATAAGGCATGATAGGCTAAAAAAAGACCTTAATAAAGAAATAACAATTTTCACATAAATGCCATGTTAAACCTCAAGAATTGAAAAATGTTGACAGATATTAAATAAATCATTCTTATTCATGTAAACTTCTCAGCTGAGGCAGTTTCTACTGAGGTTTATAAAACCATTCTCAGGAGTAAGTTCTACCTGATAAACTAAAAGTTGCCAGGACTAGGCCTTCACTTCCATCACCCTGAACTACAGAAATTATATTAAGGGTCATTATTAATCAAAATCTAACCAGTGGAGAAACTGACACATCAAGAATTGATTTATTAAAGGTCATAGAATAAATCCTGATTGCAGAAGATAGATGAAGAGATTTCCAGCCCTCTTCTTTAACATAAGATTAACATTTCCCATCACATGAAATTCATGTGCATGCAAAGATGCTTAGAAATACAATAATGAGTAAGTAAATAAATAAATAACTGCATGGTATGTGAGATCTTGGGGTTTCCAAATCAGAAACATATCTGTTGCTTTAACTCCATCCACACTAACTGGCTAACAGTAGGAAAGGGCTTGGCTGTTAAGAATTTTTGATTAAAATGTACTCTATGCCTACATTTTTTTTTGCTAAGAAGGAAAAAGGTAACAATCTACTTTTCAGTTAATTTTCAGGGTCATAAAAAACTCCCCTTTGATGATTATCTGCATTTCAGTGTGTGGTGGGCCTATGGGGTTGTCCCGTCTGAAACCAGGTTATCCTAGACAAAGACAGGATACTGAAAATGCATTATGAGCTGCAAACAAAATGAACAAATAAACCTTTTGGTCTAAGACAGATTGAAAGCAAAAATTTTACTCTCTGAACATAAATAGCCATTCAGCTAAAAGATATGTCCACAAAGGGCTTAAATGGAGGAGTTTATAAAGAGTAGGAGGCCTTTTAGTTCTGAGTTTCCAACCTTCAGCCAAAATGGATAGAAGTGGAAAGGCCTGAAGAAAACCACTAAAAATCTCATTCCTCAATTCCAGGTGAGAGTCAGGTATGATTTCTGTAAAGTATTTGGGACATTTATGGTTGCAGAGAAAAATAGGTAAGAACAGATATGCTTCAGAAGACTTTGACCGGAGGTGTGTTATATCATATTTTTAGCTACAAAGCCATCTGTTTATTCTTGAGGAAAAAGAAAAGGAAAAGAAAAAAGCAAAAAGAATGAAGAGAATTTCATTAAGCAACCAACCAATGAACCTGTATCTCCCTCCACTCAAAACGAGAGAGAAAAGAAAGCTTGAAAAAGTTTAACAAAGGACCAATTTTTGGTGTAAGTTGCTAACTCTGCTGAATTCACTAGTTGAAAGGTGCAGTTCAATACAAAGAAGAAGGAAAAAAAATATCATTATAATGAGTTTTTACATAGATCTCAAAGCTACTTCCTAAGCTTTGTTCTTTGGGAAGCACCTGGCACAGGCTGGGGGCTGCAATAACCTAAAAAGAAATAAGAAAGGATTGGTTCTGTGGAGGTACAATGACTTGCTGTACAACATATGGAATGATAGAGGAACCTTAGCTGAGATGCTGATTACTGGATGCCTAGGAAAGAAAATCAATAACGTATCCCTAAGTCATATTACAATGTGCAAATGCTGATATTATTGTGAATCAACACGTAATACTGCAGCATTAAGTTTTAGCTTGTAGTCTTCTTAAGGAAGCTTTAGCTCCTAAGCTCTTGGGACTTAAGGGTAAGTTCCTTCTCTGTTCCATGCACAAACCAGTGCTCCAGAGTTTGCCAAAAGCCTGGGTTTTTTCAGCAATTAGATAGCACAAACAGTTTAGTGGTGATATCTTTAACCTCATCCAAGACAATTATAAGTTTTGTGTGAGTCAGGTTTCATTGTCTGCTGCGCTAATGCAGTCCCTCAGTCAGCACTCAGAATATAATAGTAAAATGCAATCAATGACTGCAATATTATGCTCTGTTCTTGTGAGCAGAAATCCTGGGAGATGCTAGATAAGCTGCCAAGAATCCCGGGGGATGACAAAGTTCCTCTGGATTGTGCACAATTCTGATTTCTAACTGGACTCTTACACTGACTTTAACTTTGCTTTAAGAAGGTTTTTCCCTTCCGTTTTTTTTTCTTCCACTGATTTTGACTCTGTCAGAGCAGCTGTATGAATCTAAAGATGCTGGAGGGAGCTAGGACAGAGCCCTCCCAGTTTTTTAGTGAGGCAGACTAAGAATACTCCTCCCTACCCTTAGTTTAAAAAAATGATTAGTCTAAACTGTGAGCTGTTACAAGGTGACATTCAATGAAAGGTCAGCCTTTTCCCTGAATTCTGCATAAACTATGTCATGGCAGAGTAAAACTACTTATGATATAAATGTCCTAGCATCATAACCTCCTATTTGGCTTATTCAAAAGATAACAGAATTGTTTTCTCCACATTACCAATCCTCTCTGTACATATATTTGAATAGGAAAACAACCCTGCAAAAAGTTCTTTTTACTTGGATCCAGAGGTTTCTTCTCCCTCTGACGGGTGCTCAAATTTGACTTTGTCATTATTAAGTGGGAAGGACACAGGAAGGAAAAGAGGGAATTTATGGAATCAGAATTACCTCTTCAGTAAGTATAAAAGTGAATAAAAATGTGTCTGATAGTGAAACACATACAAATTTGAAATACAGCTTCAGTGCATGCCCACTGATCTTGGAAGCATCTCTCAGAGCCATAGAAATTTAGAGATGCCTCAGAAATATGGGCCCATGCTTCCTCCCTGCAAAGAATCACCAAATGTTGGTAGACTAGCTAAATTATATTATTTTTACTCTGTCCATGTGTAAGATCAGAGTTACTAGGGAAACACTCACTAGTTATTGCTGATTCCGAAAGAAAAGCAAGTGTGACATGATGTAAAACTACGTGTTGAAATCAGGGTGTACATGGATTTGCTTTTAAGCTCAGTCTGCTTAGGGACTGTGTAGTTAGGGCATAGTAAAATCCCCTGGGAATTATTAGCCACCATGACATCAGCCAAGCTTTCTTGATTGACTGACTTTCTGCAGCTGAAACAGAGCAAACAACAGCATTTTCCTCTATTCTGATTTCCCCTTGCTGTTTCAATTGGATATATGGGGTTGAGGACATGCATCGTAGTGAAACCTCTTGGTGCCTAATAACAGATGTTTCTATACACAGGCAAGTGGTATCATATTATTCTCTATATCCTCTGTGCAGGGAGGGAGGAAAGATAGACTATCTGGGAAAAAAGGTTGCATTCATTATTGCTTGGCCTTAAGAAAATGTGCCTATCAATCCATCAAAAACAAATTTTATTCTGTAATATTAATGTTTAAGGCTATGCTCTTCTGGCGTATTGATTCTCCATAGGCAGACGAACACTAAAATGGAAACAATTTTAGAAATGTAGTTTTCAGTTTCCTTAATATCATATGTTCCTGTTGCAAAAGAAAATGGCTTTTCCTTCCCCTTTCTCTCTTTCTGTACTGTGTATATTAGTCACAGGAAAGTGGGCCAAGTTTATCTCCTGCACAACTCCAAGGACCTTACGTCTCTGTGAAATTTCCACAACCAGTTTGTTTCTTAAATAATTAAATACCACCGTGTCTTTATTTATAAATATTGCAATAAAATCCTGGCCCAAAGTCAGGATTACAATTAGGATTTATTTTTTTATTTTTCATTGAGCCCCCACATGCAGGGCAAGAACTGAGTCAGGATGCTGATTAAACATGTGTTTAACTTAGGCTGTGCCTTTTAGGAATTTGAACATTTACTACTTCTAAAAGATGGAGTTAAACATGTGCTGAACATTTTACTTCACTGGTATAATTGGGGAATGTTTGGGCAAGGAAAAGTAGATCCTTCAACCGCTTTGGAACAAAAATCCTGTATTTGAATGAGCACTGGGGATAAGCTTTGGAGAGTGTTACGGAAATAAAAGGTGCAGTATTGGACAAAGTTCTGGGGAACTAAATTCTAGATCTCTAAAGTTGAGACTGGAATTGAGATGGCAACTAAAATCTCACGTCTCTACATCTGGTGCCTCTATATCGTGGCTAACATACATGAATGCTTCCATTGCCAGTGCTTCTAGTATGTGACGTGGTTTGAAATCTGTTTTTCACTGTAGGGGAACAGAAGGTTTAGGTCTCCAGTTCTGTCAGTTTGACACCTCTTGACAGCACAGACCTCCCACTTTGGCGCTGTGTTTTTTAGCTTTTCTGTCAAAAATCCCCTGCTTTTTGAAGAAAGAATTCACTTAATTCATTATGGCTGAAATGTAGTCCTCTACAGATAGCCAGCATATGATCTGTGCAACCCTGGGGCATTGTCTGCCAGGATCTAACACAATGCCTGTAAAGAGGACTTTGGAGACATTTCAGAGGTGAATGGATCTGGTTCTGGGCCACTGCCTACAAGAGAACTACAGTGTAAGGGAAGAAAATGCACATGAAATAATATCACAGATTTCATCCAATATGCTGTTATTTATGTAACAGCTACTGATAACCCACAGAAGGTCTCTAAGCATGGCTTACCAAAGGAGATCATGTAAACAGGAATGCTTGATAGACAGCTGTTCTCTTGAGCCAATAAAAAGAACAAATGTAGCTTGTTTATAAACTCTGCTAAAATGAGATCTAAATGGCATTAAAAGAAAAAAAAGAGAAGTCCTATTTATAAACCCTGCTTCCACACTCAATAAAAGTCTGCAGGCTAAAAGCGTGAAAAGCCTTCCACCATACGAGTTTGCAAAACACATGGAAAAATAAAGATGTGTGTGTTTACAGAAAATATCCCAAACTCTCAGCGCCCTGGTGATGATCACAGTTGACGAGTTCCATGGTGTCGCTGTATGACTCATTATGTCAAGCATCCATCTTGGCTCAAAGATTTCCTACATTCCTGATCGCATATCGCTGCTGAAATTAATTCTGCAACTCACAGGAGGGAAAAGTGGCGTGCAGAGAAGGCAGCAAAAGTTAGGGGGAAGGAAAACTGGTTCCAGCTCTGCTCCTGCAGTACCGTGGGGAAACATGATTCCTGACATCCATCTCTTAGTTGTGGTCAGCACTAAATAGGTATTCGCGAACAATTTCTCCAAGATGTAATTGCGTGATTTTGAAACACCACACAGTCTCACTCAGCTTCCCAACTGGTCCAGCTTAGTCATCACGTGGATCTTGGAACAAAGAAGCTCCTTAAAGTTTAAGCTTTTAGTTATGTGAGTGGGATTAAACACAAAGTTATTCCCAGTCCATGCCTGTGTCCTTGCTCTGGAGCTCACAACACAATTTAGAGTGGCACCTGTTTTCAAGGATGACATGTTTCCATATAATTTTTTTTATTATCTATAGTATGCATACTAGGCAGTATTTTAGAAGGTGGATTGACTGCATCTAAATTAGAGATGTAATTGGGAAAAGGAAGCAATGCCTGATGGTTAATCAGGAGAGTAGTACAGAGGGGAAACCAATGCAGCAGGGATGTGTCTTTAACTTGTGCCAAATGATTAAGTGGTGATTAACCAGGGGTTGAAATCCTGAGCTCTGGACTTTTAATAAAGTGTCAAATAAAGATTAAAAGGAAGAAGAAAGAGTAATCAAAGAAGAAACTCAGTAAACTTCTATTTTATTATGTCTTTTTATTCAGTGTAGATTTTTTTAAGGCCTATATATTTGTACTCTCACATAAAATCCTATAATAGTGATGGACATTTAGGATGCAATATTCAAATACACGTAATGGATTTGAAAGCCTGCCTGTTATCAGGTTGTTTTTCATGTTACCTAACTTTGCAATGCATTAAATGGAATCCTAACTATTTACAATATCACTCTTAAATATAAAGAGATGTCTTTGTTACGTCATTTGTCTTAGCTATATTAAAACTCTACTGCAAAACACTCAGAAGCTTCACAAACCACTGATCACACTGCAGATTCTACTCAGCTTGGATAACAATTACTTGGGAAAGCAACATTACTGAAGTCAATGGACAGAAGCATTGGTGCTACTGTGCTATGAATGTGGGTCATGGAATCAAAACCTGTGGTAGCCAAACTACCTTACAGACTACAGAAGACTTATTAACATGCATTAGAAGCACTCAAGGTGCTTCTACTCTCCAGAGCCAGTGATTCATGCCAGCTATTATCATCATGTTTTGAGGGCTGTTTGACTGCAGTCCGTCTCATCACATAAAAAGAATTTAATTTCTGGAATTCACCACAACAATTTGAACGCCTCTTTTGGATGGGCAGACGTGGTAAGTACCTAAAACCAGCATGTGGGAATAAAAGTTCCCCTTCAGGAAAAAATTTAAATGAAAAGTAATAAATTACCTGCATGCTTTTTTCTCAACATCAGGACTGAGCCATCATGGGAGCTTGAACAACCAGGCTCCAATTACTCCTGCATCTGCGTGGTGTGCAGCTGCTTTGTGGTGCTTCCCAAATGTTTCACTGCAAAGGGAGAGGAGGGATATTAAACATTTTGTCCTCAGTGAGGACTTCTAGCATGGGAACTGCTGTAGTAATGTTGCAAGTTTACCAGGAGCTTACCATGCCAAGTGAAATTTGAAAGACCATCCAAAAAGTAAAATATTACAGTGGCAATATTACAGTGGCCACAGTTACAGCCATGCTGACTAAGAGATTAATGTAGGAAAGCATCCCGTCTGGGAAATACACGGCTTTCACCACTGCAGCTTCTGTGAATCTTGTTAATTTTCATGAGTGTAAGGGATGAGTGAGTATAAACACTCTTATCATGCAGTGAAATAGGTACTTCTTGAAAGTGTGACACGGAGTCTCTACTTTCCTTGCTTTAGATGTCTGGAAAAAAAGGATGCTTTCTCAAACATGGAGAACCTCCTATTTATTTTACTTCTAACACTAAATTCACCCGTTGGGTTGCAGAAGGGTTCAACCTGCCCTCTGAAAAGAGGAAAATTTACCCCTACAACTAATGAAAAGAAATGCCACAGTGGGGCTTTGACAGCTGCAGTTCAAGTCAAGCATCAGATTTTTTTGTAGCAAGAGTGTTAAATGAAAAGCAGTATTTGTGATGATCTTGATGGAATCTTTTCCAGTTTTGATCATCCACACCTCTCTATATCTGTTTTCTGTCACCATTTGGATTAAGAAGATTCTAGCATCTGGTAACTGGAACTCACAAAAATCACTCAATTAATGGGTTGACTCTAATAAACCTGCTTTGCTTCCATTCCAAGTTCAGGTGGAAAGCTGATTAACACAGACATTGTCACCAAGAAAATGGTAATTGCCTATCCATAAGCTCTGTAAAAAGTGTGTTTTTCTCTCATCTTAATAGTTAGTTCAATTTTTCTTTCCTTTGTGCTGCAGTCCTGCAAACTTTCTTTTGATGAAGACTTGCTCAGCTTGTCTTCTACTGCTGGGAATATACACCTAGAACTGCTGTGAAGAAGTGCTGAAGTTAAAAAAAAAAGTTTCCTGTACATAGCAAAGATATGAAGGATATTTGCTACCTTTGCCTAATTTCATCACTGATTCCCATTTCTTCTAGTTTCCACTGCATTGCTCTCACAGGAGTGTGACTTTTAACAAAAACAACCATCGCCTCCCTGATCTTAATTTTTGGACAGCTTGGGGGATTGTACTCATGCTCTCCTGTTGGAAATAGCTTTTTGGAAACAACTCTTTTGTGTTGAATTGCTTATTGCATTCATGTGACTCAGCCTAAGGTGAAACTTGTGGCCACTGGCAGAGACATACCCTTTGTTTCATCTCCCATTGCCACTCCCTGGCCTGCACTGCTGGGCACCATTATCAGGGGGGACTTGTTTGGATAAGCAGATGCTATAGTGTAACAGTCATAGCCCATTTACAAATCCAACACAGTTGGCTTAACGTAATAATAATAATGAAAAAAAAATCAAACATAAAATAATGGGAAAATATGTGTATTGTTTGCTTTGTTTGACACCATAAAAAAGGTGCACACTTGGGATGCTTATGCCCCAGATTGTTATTTTCTGATAATGTACCTGGTTAAAGTAAAGTTTTCCCTCTGGATGCATATATAACGCTTAGATAAGAACAATTCACAAAATCCTATTATACTGCTGCTGTACACAAACACATTTTCGAATGCTTCAGATAATATCAGGTACATATATATACAAGAGGAAAAGGTATTTCTAGGAATATCATTATTGGTGGCATATCTGTTTAAGTTCCCATATGCACTGGTGGCTCTTTTTCTGAGTCAGACACAAAAAACATTAAAAAAAAATACATTTGACTTTTTGAAATAGCGGTCTTCTTTATACACACAAACAAAGAAACAAAAAGTTTTAGTATTTTTCCTCCCCTCTAGCTACCCCGATTCCATTTTTATACCCAGAAAGAAAATCATCACCTTTAGATCTCCAAGATATTCTATTCCTTTTAGTATATGTTTAATTCTGTCCAAAGGGAGAATGCATGAAAATTTTCAACTGTCAGAAAACATAAAATGTAATTTTTTCCTTGCTTTTGAATAGATGCCTAAATAAGTAAAATGACTAGATCTTATACTCTGGGAGACACTGCTTTATTGCTGTAGCACTACCCTGAAGGAGAGCAGAATTCTAAAAGGGGCATGCAATCACTGCTGATCCTTGATAGCATGGGAACATATTATTAGCAGAATTTACTCTGGGTGGTTAGTAGCTTGCTGGAAAATTTTAAGATAGCTTTGTAATTGTTTTAAATCTCATATGTTTAAAATAGGTTTAAAAGTATCTGGGTGTGTATTTTACTAAAATATTTAGGCTATTCAAATATTCAAGCTAATTAAAAAGAGTCCATTCTGGTCCTATTTCTTTTATCCAAGAATCAGCTGTACATGGTAGAGGAGGATAATACCACAGGCTATAGAACACCCAGTATTATATGAAGTCTGAAAGTTAGCTTGTATAATTATGACATGTTTTAGCTTTCACTGTCTTCAGCTATTCTTGGCAATATATTTATAAACATTGAATATTTTATAACACCTATAAGAAAAACCGCTTTCAAAAAATAAAATCACTAACAACTTTTTAATAGATTTAAGCTGGAGTTTAAACTAGAATTGGTATAAGCATTATATTTTTTGCTTTGTATAGAGTATTAAATAAAAGCCCATAATTATAAAGTTGCAAATGCAATGCATTTGTAAAAATAGGAACCATTTGGTCAAGAATCAAGCTACTAGCATGAATGTCTCCTCAAAGAAAAAGACTCCTTGTACTAGACATCCAGCTGGTAGAAACATTATCATAATCTCACAAAAACAGATTTTTATAAAATATGCTTTAGAAAGAATCCTGACTTTCAAAAACGTAAAGAGCAAAGAGTAATGTAGGGATATGTTAACAGAATATATCATAAACAACTCTCATTCCACACTCTAAAAAAAACTTCTTGTTGAAATAAAATCATGTCTTCCTGATCATTCCTTATTGAACATGTTTTCTTCTAAAAATGCTCTAAACTTTTGAACCTTCAGAAGCATATTTATAACTCAAAAAGTCTTTAGAGGAGAAGGCAATTACTTCTATATTAAATGTATTTCCTCTTATTCTAATGGATGCTTCTTTGTTTTGATCTCCTGATAACCATGAAATAGTAAAATTCTTCTGAGACATCTATCTATAAATATAATGTTTTAGTTTATACATGGTATGAATCTACCCTTTAACAGTAACTGAGGCAGGTGTCATAAAATAAAATTGGGCTTAATTTTACCATGCTTTATTACCTAAGAGAAAGGTAATTTCTTTATAGGGTTCTTTCCAAGGGGTGATTGTGTCCAGATACCTTAAACACCTAAACTTGCATAGACTTTGTCTTTATTTAATGGCTTTCAAAAGGCTTATTTATTTCCCTCAGAGAAATGGGAGGCTGTTGAGTGTGGGAGGCAAACAATTTAGGACCATAAGAACTTGCCTTACCTTGACTTGCAAAGTTTACAGAAGGCTTATCCAGCCTCAAGGACAGAGAGGAACTGCACTTGTGCAATGACTGGTTATTAAGAGGAAACCTTTCAAATATAAGACTGTGTGCTGTTCTGTGGTGTATACAATACCAGATGAATATTTCAGTAAGACCATGTATTTGTTGTTTAGCACTGGATGTACTCATTAAGGCTGACCTATGCTGAAGATTAGGCTGAAAAAGAGAGAGCTTGTTATGACCATTGTTCAGGCAGAGCAGAAGTGTGTTCTACTGAATAAAATGTAGTGTTCCTTCCTAGTTCTGCTTATTCATTTAGGCTTAGTGTGTTTTAACCAAATTCTTACATGTTCTGATCAACTTAGCAGAAAAGTTGAACCATTGTTCTTGCCAGCAACTGATGTTATAGCTATAGCCTTCCTTACCAAATGGGAAATCAAAGGGGAAAAAAAAAAAAAAGATCAAGTTTGTACACATAGGTTAATAAGTTAAAAAGAGGTGGTTTTTTTCATGGTCATTTAATTTGGAAAGCCCTCTTGAAAACCATGTCTTAAAAGATTTTTATGAGAAATGTTAGACTGTTCCCTTATTCTTTTATAAGAGGGAAGTTAACTGCAAGTTGAATTGAAGCAGAATTTCAGATTGTACTAAGCCTCATGTAACTGAGTGGCTCAAATAAATGCAAAAATGTAAAACCTTGCCTTGAAAGGAACTCTGAGTCATCTTTCCAGATACACATACATATAGAATCCAGTTAGAAGTGTCCTATATACGTATTAAATTGACTGCATAGTCCTGAGCTATGTTTCTAAAGTCACGGAGGTGTACGGAGTAGATGAAAAGAGCTGATTTTTAATCCAGTGAAGCCTGAAAGAGATGCACATTTTTCCCTGACTAAAGTAAGAGAGAAGGTTATAAAATCCTCTGAAATAAAGAGGCAGCTCCCCTACTGCTCAGCTTTATAGTATGGCCAACAGCTTTTCCAGTTCACTCCTGGGAGTTTTCAGCAACCAGAGGCCTAAGAAGAAGGACTGAGAACAAAAGACAGTACAACTCAAAATAAAACAGCAGTATTCAATCACTCAGCATTATTCCTACCATGTGATGACATCACTGAGGTGACATTTGAAGAGGTGATGTGCAGCTGGAAAGTTTTGCCACAGAACTTAATTTAAATTCTTTTTGAACAGTTCTACCAGGATGTGGAAGTGCTGTTGCCATGTACATGGCTGAGGGGTTTTTGAAAGCCAGCTTTTTTAGAATATATATTCCTGGAGGGGGCACTGAAGTTACTATTTGATAAACAAAGATAAGTGATGGGATTTAATACAGATTTAAGGTTCTTGATAGTCATTGATTTACCTGCCTCAAGACAACTGCTTGACTGGCTTCTTTTGATTAACTGACTTAAAGGCTTTCTTTGGTTTCATAGGATTTATTTAACATTAGTCACATTTGCCCATTTATAAATTGCTTAGGTTGTCCATGATACACCAAATAGGATTCACCAACTCTTTAATGAATTTTGCCCATCTATAAATTATTTTAATTACCTGTGGTACAGTATTACTTGTCTGCTACTAATTTTGATAATAGAGTACTTGGTTCCTTCAGGAATCAGCTGAGCTTCCAAGGTGTAATATCTCCCAAAAACCCTTTATAAAGAAATATGCAGAAGACTGAGGTAATCACTGTTTGTATACTGTTTTGCTTTTAATGCAATTCCCTTTTTCTGAGAATGAAATGATCATAGCAAAGAACCATCCATTTTTCCATTTTTTTCTTTAATTATGACATGACAAACAACCCAGTTCAAGCGACTAAATGAAGGGAATCAACCCTGATTCACCATCCAGAGAGACAGATATTAAGATTTAGTTTCTACCTTTAATGATTTCTTCAGATTATAAATAGCCTGAAAAATTTTAAAGAAAATGAAGTTTTACTCAGTAACTTGAAATAACTCCTCCTACTAAACTCACAAGTGTTATTAGCAATCAAGAGTACTCCATGGTCATCTTTAATTTGATTATTGGCTCTTGCTAAAGAGGAAACCTTTTTATCAGGGATTTTTTTTTTTCAGTTTGAGAAATGGGGAACTGCAAACCAGCAAGTGTGACATAGTATCAAGCTAATTGGAAGGAACTGTAATCAAGAACAGAACTGGCAGGCAAGTAGATGGATATAATGTAATGTGAGAGAGGCAACACAACTTTTATAGGAGGTAGTTATCCCTTACAAAATTTATTATTGTGCTTTTAAAGAGTCAGCAAGCATATGGATAAAAGCACACTTGGATTTTTGAAAAGTCCCTTACCAAGGGCTTGTAAAGAAACCAGGGTATTGCAGAAAGAAGTAGGAAATGCTTTTCTTGGGTTAATAACTGTCTAAAGAAGTAGATGTGAAGTGTAGTAATGAATGCTCAAATTTTATTGGAGGCAGGTGACCGAAGGAGTCCCACAGGAATCCTTTCTGTTGCAGTAGAAACAAAACTCTGTTGATGGGATTGTGATAGTCAGGGTAACTAAAATAAATCTGACAGGCAGAAGCACAGATCTCTTGATGTTGAATGATAGGGCAAAAAAAAATGGCAGGTGAAATTCAGTGCTGATAAATGCAAAGTTTATTTTGCATTTTGCAAAAAGGGGGACACAATCCCTAACTATATAGACGTTGTGCTAGGATGTGCTTGGCAGTGCTGAATTTACAGTGAACTTCATCTGAATGGTTTTCTCCAGCCCAAATGGTTCTATGGTTCTACAGAGACAAAAGAATTACAGTATTGGACATGGAGAGCAAGATATTATATGATCAGGAAAGAGATTCAAACTTTTACTAAATATCAGAGAGACAACTCAATTAAGCAGTTGCTAGAGACTGTCACAGGTATCCTCAGAACACTTGTGTTCATTTAGCTCATGTAAACAGATGTAGGTAGATATAAAGGATGAGGGAGACTTATTTTCCTTTTCTGTACAAAGGTTCATAGTACATATATAAGAAAAATATATGTCTATGAAATGCTCACCTGCTGTGTTTCTCTTTATATCCATGCATTTATATGGACCTAACAAGGAAAGCTTCATCTCCTGACCTTCTGAGGTGCTTAAAGCA
This sequence comes from Leptocoma aspasia, assembly GCA_013399835.1. NCBI lineage: Eukaryota > Metazoa > Chordata > Aves > Passeriformes > Nectariniidae > Leptocoma > Leptocoma aspasia. The sequence continues at coordinate 357,794 of VXAX01002700.1, forward strand.
AGGATTTCACTGGATAGAGGACTCCAGTTTCTGCTAGTGGGAGAGAAGGGCTCTTCTTTGTTATTGTGCTTTAATTTTGATTAATATGCAGCAGAGAGATGCAATGGGAACAGAGACAGCAACCTCCCTCCCACCGAGCAAGCCCAGAGCAGCCTCAGCAAAGCCAGCCACATCATTCCCACATCATTCCCAGCAGCAGCTGAGCTGAGAGCATACCCTTGCCACACAAAGTTTGATGAGAGCTTGCCACCACAGAGCTTCTGGAATAAGAGATTACAGTCATATGGCTTAAACTCTGAAAGTTTCTGACATTTAATATCAGTAATTAAGAGTTCAGATTGGTGGCTGAATCAATAAGCCCTTGCAGTTATTGATCAGAAGCTGCCGCCCTGCCAATCAAGGAGCAGCACTGACCTTATGAAAGCTGGTCTCTGCTTCCAGCGCTGTCCCTGTAACACCTCCTCATGGCCTGTGTGCCTCAGAAGTGCTTAAAGAGATGTGGGGATCCTGTCATCAAGATGTCATCAAGATGTGCTCTGACAGGAGGCTTCTGGGACACCCAGCAGCAGCTGCCTGCTGCAGCTCACTCAGGTATAGAAAAACCTACAAAGGCACGAAAGTCAGGACCACTGGAGATGGGCTCCTTCCCCCCACTGCCTCCCAATCTGCCACTTACCTGCTGCCAGCCCAGAGCAGCTGTCCCCTCTCCCCAGACTGAGGCAGCACCATCCTTTCTCTCCCACGTGTAAACACAAAAGCGCTCGAGGCACCACCCTCTGCAGGCTGGAAGATTTCACAAACCATAGGGTGAAGCCTCCCTGCCATCTCTCCTTGCTAATTCCTGCTGCTGGGGCACCCCTGGGCTCCTCAGGACCACACCACATCTAGCCTGTGGATAAGAGCACTTACTTTGGTGTGCAAAAGGCACTGGGGTGCAGAAAACACCCACAGAAAAGTTTAGACAGGCATCCAAGTTATTTATTTCACCATTGGATCTTTGATGTCTTCCATAAGGTCTCCCACCTGAGATGAAGCACACTGCTGTCAATGGTTTAAAGAGGTACTATATGAATACACATACTCAATACATACACATATACACAGATACATACATATATATAATAATAATAAATTCCTATTATTAATGCAGTATCACAATGTGATTTTTTACAAATAAAGTCTTTTTTGCAAATAAAACATTAAATTTTTTCTTTCACCAATAATAATTCTATGGAACAACTCTTCTTCCTCCCCAGTTATGTAAGCAAACACAAATATCTTAATTAATGGATCTGCCTCTTGGAGTGTGTCTGCTTGGTTAGCTGTGTTCAGGGGCTCTTTTGCCTTAGTATTTACTCTCTTAGCATGTAGAAGCTCTGAGGTGCAATGGGAAATGTACTTTAACCAGACAATTAAGACAATTAAGGGGAATGAACACACTAAATTCCCATAAAACCTTTGGAAACTTTGACTCTTATGAAACACCCAGGTGACATTCTGAATAAAAACTTTTCAGATCTTTATTTTTAAAAATTTGTCCAAAAAATTCAGGGAAAAAAAAATGCAAACTAAATCAAACCAACCAACCAAACAACGAAAAAAACAAAAATCCCCACCAAACAAACACACCAAAAAAGCTCACCAAACCCACAAAGCCCAGCATGTAATCCATTTTTCTTACCAGCTTCAGTAGTACTAAGCAGATCTTGTCATCCCTGCCATTTCTTCCACTGTAGCCTGCCAAATGGGTCCTAGCCAATTAGCTTGGAGCTTTAAAAGATCCACAAGCCAGTGTTCTGATTCTTCCCACTACTAAATAGTACACTTTATGTTCTCTGCCTTGTGCTGTGCCATGAGTGGCATGTGACAGTGTTTCACATCCTCCTTCACACAATGCATCTCTACAGACTGGTTTAAAACCTGGCCCTGAAGGGGAATTAATAGTTATTTAACATTTTGGACTAACAGTAGATAAGTATTTTTAGACTTGGAGATATCTATAGATCTGCATTTTAGTCTTTAGAGATATTAATGTCACATAAGGGCTTAGATGTTAAAAGAAAATTTGATTAAAGTTTAAATTAAGAAATATCTGAAGAAGCGGGTGTCTGTGGAAAGCAGGAGGGAAAGGCATGCAAAAGGAACAGCTCTGGTTATCTTTCCTCTCTTGAGACAGCTCCCTCCTGAGCTGACCCTTCTAAGATGGGACCTACACTCGGTGCACCTCCTTCAGCAGGCAGCTGGGAGCAGTAGGAGCTGGAGAATGCTGTGAGTCTGCTCAATTAGCTAATTAAAATTAGCTCTGCTGATCAGGTTCAGCATGTTAGTGGCTGAGTGCAGTGAGACTTAGTTATGGATGAGGAAAAGTCGCTGTGTTTGTCTCCACTGTATGCTGCCCAATTAAGCCCAGTCATTATGTTTATCCTCATTCAGCGCTGAGCTTCACCCTCTTCCTTTGGCAGAGAGGATGACATGCAGCAGCAGCGGGGAGGAGAGAAGACAGGCTGAAAATGCTTTGAAAGTCTGATTCATGGACAACACCTTGCTGCTGTATGGTTGGACTACATGACATTTATAAGGGTCCTTCCAACACAAACCTCTTGGTGATTCTGCGAGCTCATCGGTCTAAACCAGAATCTCAGTGCTCACTGTCAGATACAGTCATTCACACAGAGGCTCTGCTTCACACTAATGTGTTTTAAATGAGGGAAAGGCTGAAATTCACACTCATAATCTGAGACCTGGGCCCAGACAGCCAACCAAATAATCATTTGGGTGTTTCTGTGTATCGTAATACACAAATACTGAGAAGGAATTCCTGTGCGCACAACAACTTAATAATCAGGGATGGAGTCTGCAGTGCGGTATAAGGTTTCCATTTTTCTCAATGATTTTCCCAGTCAGATTTTCTTTAGGATACAGAATATTTCCACCATGGGCACCAGGCGTCTCACCTATCTCAAATTACCTTAATCCAAACTTCAGGAAACTTCAAACCACTTCAAAAAGACTGAGGGTTTAAAAGTTGGTTACCGTATTCCTGTGTGAACACTTTCTTTTCTGTACTTCTGGATAAAAGAGAGCTTTTTCTAGCAAAAGAATTTGTCAAATGCTTTCAAGATATTTATTGAACGTGACTCAGATGTGAAACAGACACTCAACGGCTTAGTATGCCCAGGACTTTGTCAGTTTTGGTCAAGTCTAGGAACAAATGTGGACATCCTGTGGCACTTTAAATTAGCAAACAGGATCCTTTCAAGAGCTCCAAGAGCTCTACACAGAGGGAAGTGTACCCAAAGCTAAATGTTTTCCCTTTTCTGTCAAAAATAGCAGTAGGTACTAACATCATCTCTGTATGTTTCAGTCCCTTTTGTGCAGTGGCCCATCTGGGACCAGGGATAAGTGTGTCCTCCTGGGGCTTGCCTCAAAATAAGTCTGCTTTTGTCTTGGGTAGTAGCTGAGGGCTTGAGTCTACTATGGATGATGAAAACTTGGTCTTTCCCATGCCCATGTTAATGCACCAAACAAAAGGGTTTTTATAGCATACTTTAAAACCTTTCTTATCAGAGAAGGAAATGGCACAAGACAAATATGGTGAAGCCATGCCTTTTTTTGGCTTCAGTCTCTGAATTAGATGCTTAAATTCCTGGGTAACTCCTATGGAGCATGTACATCCTTGTTATTGGCTATTCCTTCCCTAGAAGCCTCCTGTCCCACAGTGCTGTCTGTGTGCTTTGGTAAGGTCTCTCAACCAAACCAGGCTGTTCTCACAGTTTGCCATGCAAAGAAATGAGAAAGGATTCCCAAACAGCAGGAGTTTTCACCAGAACTCACTGAACAGGAAGCAAGTCTCAGGATCCAAAGGGTGATCCAGACTGTGAGTGGGCCATAAATACTTGTTGTCCATGATAACCCTTCCGCTGTCATATGCTCCTTGTTTCCATTACCTGTGCTTAGGAAATGCAGCCAGCATGCGTGCCTTTCCTTATGCTGTGAATATACCTTCATTCTGTGCAAACACACACTCAGCTGTTCTGCTCCTCAGCACCCCATCTGCAGAGAAGGAGATGACAACACTTTCCCACCTCAGAGATCCTCATAGTGGAGGCTGTCGTGATTTCAACAGATGGTGCCTTTGAATTTAGGGGAGGAAATCAGCTGGTAATCTGGATTTAGAGAGCTACATACACTTCATTTCATGCATCACATTGGGACAAACCTTCTGGAGTCTGTTCCTCAGGCTGGGAGCTTGCCCAGGGGAGGGCTGTGTAGATATTTCATTTCCTACAGTGGCTATTTCAATTTTAGCCCCTTTTCTGAGCAGGGACAAATGTCTTAATTTTGCAAATAATGTCAGAATGCGTCTAAGGCAAGACAATTTAGATGGATGGATTTTGGCTGATATTTAAGAACTGTAATAAATAATCTCCTCCTCGCCCACGCCTCTCCTAGAAATCTACATACCTTTGTGCATATATTATAACAAACCTAATAAAGAAATAATCCAAAATGGCACGTGTTAAAAAAAAAAAAAACAACCCAAAATGTAGGTTATTGAAATATGAGTGCAATATAGAAAAGATAGCAGTGCTGATATTAATGACCTGTCTCCTGGTGCACTTAAAAAGTCTCTCATGTATTTTATTTTATTTTTTATTAGAAACTGTATCATTAGCTCTAAAGATCTTATTGGGAAGGGCGAAGAGAAAGATCTGACTTTTTAAAAGCCAAATTCATCTAGATTTTTTTTCTTACTTTAAAAAAAAGATTTTTTCATAAATATTTTTTCCCCTCTGGCTGGAATATTAGGACAGTATATTAAATTTCTGCCCCCAATTCCACAAAAGGAAGACCCAACTACATTTACATAATAATGTCCCTACTGTGCTTTTGACAGATGGGTTTCATCGACACAGACATACTGTTAGGGGCCTAGCAATAGATTAAAAAAACAACAACAATAGATTGTAACATAATAAAAGTGTATTGTAATGTACATCATAACTTTTGGCCAAGGTTAAATATCCAATTGGTGTATGAAAGTCGTATTCCATTAGACAAAATAGATGTCACGCAGCAAAGCATTAAAGATGAGTTGACTGAGCCATTTGTTTTTATTTATATTACATTATATTTTCCTTGATTCCATTTATGCAGTAAGTTAAAAAAAAAAATAAGATCCTCTAGTCCCCCTTTTTTACCTATACTACCACAATGTTATTGGCAGCAAATGCCTCCATGTGAGGCTGCCCATGGTGCAGGGTACTGCACAAAGACCCAGGATCCACTTGCTGAAAGGATAGCACTCCTGTGTGGATACACCTGAGCAGTGTGAAAGCTCCTACATGGTTAGCAAGCCAGACACAGCATCACCAAGCTCACCAAGTAGTAGCCTTTTCTTATGATTTGAGAGTCCATGTTGAAAGTCACTTGCTGAGCTGCCATGAGGTCCCTTCTGCCCGCACTCCTTGCTGTCCTCCTCAGCCTCCTAATGCTGAAAGAATAAACTGGTTTGTAATATAGTGACTCTTGGAGGTATTATCCAGGTGAATTTATTGGGGTGGGATGTGTAGTGATACATCAGGAGTCCTGTCCACTGCAGTGCTCACGCTGGGTCAAATTACAGGTTGGTTGTGTGCACTGTTCTCTCCTTACAACATCTCTGCAGCTGCCTTAGTCCTCAGGAGATTCTCCCAAAGCCTCTGAAGAGAAAAGAGAGCAGCATGTGTCTTATTTTTATTGTTGTTTGTTCTTTCCCCTTTCCTCCCCACTCCAATCTCCTGCAAATTTGTGCCTCTCTTAGTAATGGCTTTGTGCAGCTTCACGATAAAAGTCATCCACCAAAGAGACAGAGCAGTTTTCTCTGCATGTCTCCCTGAAAGGTACTCTTGGTTGTGAGAGCTTCACAGCCTCTCTTTAATGGCAAGTTATATGGTTTTGGGGGCTTTCCCAACTCCATCAATCCCCCTGACGGCACAGACACTTTGAGTGGAGTGGTGAGGACAGAACTGATAAACTGCAGCCTTCTCCGGTACTGGACTCTCTCCAAGGAGACAATAATGCTCTCCCCAGGAAGCGGTTTTTGCTCCATATGAAAACATTTTCCCACCAGGAGGTGGTAGCCAAGATGCACATGGGGACAGTGCCACCAGACATCAAGTGAGGCTGACCTCGCTGGTGATGCCATCCTTCCCTCAGCAGCTGTGGGGGGAGCAATGGACTCCTTGATTTGTTTCTCACATTGTCATGACAGCATGCAGCCAGAGGGTCCCAACCTGCCTTGGAGAAGCTTTTGTGATGTCCAGAGCAGCCCAAGAACAGAGAACTGTTCAGGAGATCAGTGAGAGAAGCCATACAGAGAGGAAGGACGAAGAGAAGGAAATGCAACCTCTAACTATTTGGAAATTAACAAGTCTGTCACTCTAGGTTTGCAGTGGTATGTGCCTACTCAGGCTACAGAGAGTATGGCACAGGTAAAGGGAGTTCTCATGGAAAGGAGCTTACAGCCTGAGGGAATGGACTTTTGCTAGAAGAAAGGAAATGTATTTTGCTGCTCTACACGAAGGAGGCTGAGATAGACTCAGTCCACTGTACTGTTTACATTTTGTGCCTGCAGAAGAGCAAGAAAATTAATTCCAGACAGTCCAAAAACACACTAAATATATTCTTGCTTTTATTACACTTTCAATGAACTCCAGAAGTGAGCCCTGGAGAGCAAGAGGTTACCTGGGCAAGCAGGTGCTCCTCTCTCCTCTTTTGGTCCTGACAGTCAGAGAGACTGTAGGTACCTGTCCACCAAAACAAGTCCTTGCTATGGATATGCACCTCACAAAGAGGTAGAGGCAGCAGGTTTTATTTTCTTTTCCTCAGCCTGTGCTGTAAAGTGTAGGGGGTCACATGACATTTTGGCTATTTCCAGACTCCAACTCTATGCTGTCATAACACCAGGATCATGTCAGAACCACCATAACTTGATTTACTTCCCATCCTGGAAAGAGACTCTTTTCTTGCCATCATATCTCTGAACTTGATTTCTAACATTAAAAACTAAATATACAGAAGTCCATGTTTTGCAGTTAGTTAACATTGCACTAATCCAAACTACTCTTTATTCATAAGTACATTACATATACCAGAAGGAAGGTTTTTGTTTGTTTTTATTTCTTAATCACATTCTGAAAAGGTCATATGTGAACCACAGCTGCAAGAAATTTTATTTTTCTTTATTTTTTTTTAACCAGTCTTCCTCCTCATTTATTCTTATAAGATTATACAGCTATCTGCTTTTAATTTTCTTTTTAAAGCAACTTGTAAATAAATATGCTTTTTCTCGTTCAGGTCAAGTTTTAGTCTCCAATTAATGAGGAAAATGCATTAGACATCAATGCCCTCTTCTAGGGTTGTTGGTAAAGTAAAATCTAATTATATTCTGGTCTTTGCACTTGCGGGAGATATTTAGAATTTGTTTATATTCAGAGCCTTGACTGAAGGTAAACTGACACATCATGTTTGTGTTTTGAGAACCTACATCTGCTTTCACTGACTGAAGAATTTTTGTGGTCTAGCATCTGTCTGCGCAGGGATGCAGGTGGGGAAGAAGAGGGAGGAAGCCATTTTTGCGATGTGTTCAGTTTAACCAGTGAAAACTCTGATCAGCCATTTGAGATTAGTTGAAAACTTCCACGTAAATCCATGTCCATAGAACCAGGACATTGGGATAAGCACCAGTGAAGGATCCAGCCATTCTGATTAATGTGTGGCTCAAACTGGCAATTAAATCTCTGTTGGAGTTACAGGTAGTTCCTTCCAACAAGAGAAGGGAAGAAATTCAGCAAGGTCTAGGAAGTACCCACTGTTGCCCCAGGACAGAAAACAGCATTTGTTTCTGTACTTAACTCTGATATGCAGTGGGTAAAAAGAGAGGCATCCATGCAGATAAGATCCTCAGATGCTGCTGCAGGGCTAACTCAATTGCTTTCCTCCTGTGTTTGCTAAAATTGGTACCTCCTGTGCAAAAGCCATGATAAACAAATAGCAGTATCATTCCAAATGTACTGTCATCATCATCATCACAGGCCTCCTCCTGACCACTACAAGATGAAGACCTGACCTTAAAAATGGCACCCCTGGCTCGGACCAAATGTGACCACTTTTGTCCGTGCCATCTGTCTATTCATCTTGGTGACAGGCAGCCCTGGCTCTGCTCTCTGCCCAACCACTATGAATAGGCAAGTGACTGCAAATGAGCTTCACTTAAATGGAGAGAGTTGATACCAGCCTCAGGAAAATATTTCACACATCACAGTAGGAAGGGGCCATTGTTTTTGTTCAGATTTGGGTTTTATTTCTTGCTGCGCTTATAAGGAAGGAAATTTTGTTCCTTGGGGGTAATGCAGATGTTTGTATGGGTAGTTAGTTAAGGGACAATAGAACAGTTTCAGGGATGTAGTCCAAGCAGAAGGGGCATCATGGGGCAAGAACTGGAGAGACCAGTGAGAAAGCAAATGAGTGGATTTTTTTTTTTTTCCCTGAGGTAAATACTAAGCAGTAAGACCATAGGGAAGGTAATAAGTCTCTGGAAGGCATTTGGGATTTGTTTTGAAAATCGTATGGTTAAACCATGTTCCTCATCCAGCCAGTAAAGACACAGCTCTTTTCTTTTCTCACAAAAAAAAAAAAAAAAAAATTACTTCCTAGGAATTAATGAAAATTTAGAGAGTAGAAATCACAGTGAGAGAGGAAATAAAAAGCAGTGATCAAGATGCAAAAAGAACTGAATTAATGTGTCTGTTCTGCCATAAAGCATCTTTTATAAATCTGGACAAAATAACCTTTCTACACCAAAGTTTCACAGGTGAAATAGGCATAAAAACACTTATTTACCTTTCAAGAGCTTGGAAAGGGCACGCAAATCTGAATAACCTAATACAGGAACATTGTTTTCTAGTGACATCATTTTCTAGCGAAATTGTTTTTTTACGCTGGGTCACTTTAGTAATAGGGTGTGCTCTTCAGGCCACAGGTTTTGCCATATGCCCACACTGCTTTCTATTTCACAGAATCACAGAAGTGTTGGGGTTGGAAGGGACCTCTGGAAAACACCCAGTCCAACTCCCTGTCAAGGCAGGGTCACCTGGAGCAGGTGACACAGGGACACATCCAGGTGGGGTTTGGATGTCTCCAGAGAGGAGACTCTACAACCTCCCTGGGCAGCTGTTCCAGTGCTCTGCCACTCTCAATGCAAATAAGGTTTTCTTCACACTGAGGTGAAACTTTTTTGTGTTTTGGTTTATAACCACTGCTCCCCATCCTGTCACTGGGTGCCCCTGAAAAGAACCTGGCACCATTTGCTGACACCTGCCTCTGAGATACTTATATGCATTAATGAGATCCCCTCCCAGTGTTCTCTTCTCTGGACTAAGCCAGCCCAGCTCTCACATCTCTGTTCGTAAGAGAGAAGCTCCAGATTCTGTATGCTCCAGATCTTTATGGCCTCTGCTGGGCCCTCTCCAGGTGTTCCTTGTGCAAGGAACCCAGAACTGAGCACAGCATTTCTTCCAGGACTGCAGATGGGCATGGTGTGCTCCTTGATAATATCATGTCATACTGATTCTGTAAATCTCTTTTGCTATTGGTGCACAGAGCAGTGCTTTATCTGACGGAGGACAGATAAGAAAATAAGACAGGTGTTAGGAAGGAAGTGTGTGGAATATTTTGGGAGGGGTATGAGGAAACCAGGGGAAAACCCCAAGTGGAGTAGGAATGGGGGAGGAGAGAAGGCTGGATTACAGAGAGTAGACTGGAGGAGTGATAAAGTGAGCTGTGGCTCTTGGGTGTGAGTGAGGAGGGTGGCTCAGACAGCAGTGTCATTGTGTGCTGCTTGGTTGCTTCTCCAGATGGAGACTTTTGAGGCCAGGCATAAACGACAGTTTGCCCATAAGTGGTGTGCCAGTGACTGAGATGTTTATTAAGCCAGGACTATTAATTACTCACAAAAGCACTTAAGTTCACTGACAAATGTTTAAAAGTCATTGATAGTGTTTAACAGTGGTAAGATGATCAGCTTTTTGTTTTGCCTGTAAGCATCATTAATGTAGAGGGCAAAGCCAGAGGAATACAAAACAGACCTCACATTGGTACAAAAATGTTGGCATTTTGTTTTCAGTGTAATTATTGTGATTACAGGCTACTGTCATTTCTGGACAGTTCAGATGAGATGGGGGTCCATTGGACATCAGTATGGAATTAAACAGACTGTCCTGAAAAACTGGCCATATAAATGGGCAGGTCAAAGGAAAGGTAGGAGGGGAAAAAATAAATAATAGAATGGTTTGGGTTGAAAGGGACCTTAAATATTATCTAGTTCCAAACTCCCTGCCATGGGCAGGGACACCTTCCACAAATGCAAAGACAATATTTATTCTGGGAGCCACAGCAAGAGAGAAAAATCACAAAAATCCCCTGATTACTAAAGTTCCCTTTAATCTACATCCATAGACTTCCGGACCAGTATGCAACATGACTGTCTAGTGTACTAGGAATCAAAACAGATGTCATCATACAATGAAGACATCCTTGACTGCATTGTGCAACTCTGCTCAGACAGTTGGTCAGATTATTTAGGAAATATTCAGGAAAGTACTCCCTGTTTTTCCCCAGATCCCACCATGAGGTCTTTCTACCACAACTCAGTCAAGGAATCTTTCTTGTAGCAGTAATCTGGTGGAACAGACCTGGCTAATATGTACAGAGGAGAGGAAAAATACCCATCATGGTGTTTAATAGCTCAGCCTACCTCTGTGTTGGCCTGAGAGTCTCCGTGTAGCGACTGGATCTAGAGGTCTGGCATTATGCATAATATTCCCAGATAATATCCTTGTGCCTCTACTGCCCATTTGAGACTTTGGAAGTGGGTGGGCAGGAAGCTGCATGTTTTAAAATGTGTATCAAGGAGAGCACAGGCCACAAGGGTGGTAAATCCAAGTCTAGAATTCAGATAGAAAAGGAAACATCACCTTAGCAAGGAGCTGAGATCTTGCTGCAAGCAAGTGTACAGCATTTTAGCACGGCACATTACCTAGATTTAGGTGGCAGCTTGTCACTGTGGGACCTTGTGCTGCCTCTCTGTTGTGACTAATGAGCCTGTATAGCCAAGTGGGCTCCTTGCACGGCTACCAGAGAGGAAAGAGAAAGGTGATCTTAGAGTTTTTATGGAATTTAATAAAGCCCTCGAGCACACAGCCTCTCTCCTTCCTTCTGTTGCTGTTCCAGATTCCATTTTGCCTTATAAAGCATAGAAAAGAACAGCAAAAAGAGGAAAGTCATTATTGTTTCTGGGTTACACATATGGAATAATGGTGATAATTGGACAGATTGCCCCAGAGGTGAGCAAGCATGGAAATATCATGGCCTTGGCAGAGGCAGGAAGTTCTGTGAGTGAAGTCTGGTCTGCGTGCATAACCTAAACAAGTTACTTGAAGGACCAGCTTCCCCCTGCATGACTACATATCTAATGTCTCCACTGAAGAAATAGAAAGGAAGGGTTCCAAATCAAAGCTGGTCTCTAGGAATGTGTGTACTTGGCCCAGGGACCATCACTGTAGAAGGGGGTTAGACTTTGAGACTCTGATTCAAACAACAAGTAGAAAAAAATCCATTTTACTGAGGGAGATTCTCAGTTCAGATGGGTTTTTTGTAGTATTGTAGAAATTTGCTGCCAAACCCTTTTTTTTCTTTCTGCCTGTATAAAAAATTACTCTGAATGCAATAAGAACAAGGTGTTCTAATTAAATAGATTTGTTTACATCTTGTAGCATGAAAAACTAATTCAGCCTGATATACTGTAGGTTCTTGCACTATCTCTCTCCCACTTCAAGTAAAATTACCCATTTTAAGTAGTATTTTATTTAAGAATATTTAAAAAGTGGACTTGATTAAACAAAAACTGATTTAAGTTCCAAAGTGTTTATTTCTAAAACAAAGATTTCACATCAGAGTGCAAGAAGATGGGAGGGGGAGAGCAGAACCTGTGCTGTATCTCACAGTATTTCCTCCCTGTTTTTATTATATTGCAAAGGTCCCTACCTTTGCTAGTCATGAGAACTCATAGCCTGTGGCTAGAACACATTTTTATTAAGTGAAGGTTAAAGTCAGGGCCCAAACAGATCCACTGTAATATGATTACAAACATAATATCCTGACCCAGACCTATGCCACAGTATCAGCTCCAGATCAGAAGCAAAGGCAAAAGCTTCCTGACTGTAACTGTGTTCTTACCAGTGTAAAGAATTCTGCATGTTCTCCATCCAGGCAGAGCTGGATCACCCTTAAAGGTGCCACCACACCAATTATGTGGAAGGTAAAGACTGCAGTTAACGAAGGGTCCAGCTGCAAAATAAGAACAAATCTCAGCAACTCACAGGACAGACCTGCCCATCAAGTAATTTTTGTGGGTTTATACAGTGAGGCTGGGTGAAACTGTTCCAGGGAAGAATAATATCCCAATTAATTTTATTTCTCAGGTTGCCAAAGTGAGATAAACAGGAAACTTTACTGCCACTTAGACAAAATTCACTTCGGAAGCAGGGAGCTGAGAGGAAAAGAGCCCTAACATCCAGTCCACCCTTGAACCAGAAAGACAGCAATGTCTGCATGCAGTACCTGTCAAACCACGATTCTGTATGTCACATTTCCATCCATGTGGGCTACAATGGTGAAGTAATGGCCTGCTTGAGAAGCAGGACAAATACCAGTATTCTTTAAGAGAAATTCCCCCTGCAGAAAGATAAGAATAGGACTACTTCCTGAGACCACCAAGTGCCATAGTAGCAAGATAAGGAGACTCAGAACCCTGAATAAGTAATTGCTGCACTATCCTTTCATTTCTGGTACTGAATATGACCCCTGTAGGCAGCTGTGCTCATCCAGAAACAGCTTGGGAACTGGTGCCTGCAGGGAGACTTGGTCAGCTCTTGGCCACAGGAAGAGGAATGTGTGTAACCCCAGCTGACAAAGGTGCAGTTCTTAAGACATCAAAGCCACTCTTAATATTATAAGTTCATTAATGTGCATCAAAGGAAAACAAAGGCTTGAAACATCTCTCTTTTTTGTGAAATCCTTTAGCCTAAATGAAATAAAATTGCACTAACTTGCAAAGTTCTTTTTTTGAAGGGTAAGCAAATTGCTTTTGCAAATTCTCACTCTGCTCCAGCTCTCTGGCAGCCAGAGTTGCAGGAGATGTGGGGATGCTAAGTGACTTGGGTTTGTGCCTCTCTGGCAGCTGGAGCTGTAGGGAGACTGGGAGCCGGGCAGGAGCTGGGTGTTCATCCCCTGGCCCCCTGCCTGCTGCAAGGCTCCTGCTTTCATCAATTGCCTGTCTGTGCACAGAAAACTAAAGTGACAAAAACCTTCTAGGGTGGGGGATAAAAGGAACAGCCGGGCAAAACCATCTCTCCAAAACCAAAAGAGAATTATAAGAAAGAAAAGAAAAGCCTCAACATATTCACTGATTTGAAATTTTCCACAGGAACACTGTTTGATTGGAGAGGGAATATTCTACCAGGAAATCGTTCCAGTGGGCAAGGGAAGAAGGTGAATTATGCAAAATTCTCCCAGGCTGCTGATGGTCTCACTGAAATGTGCCCACCACCTTTCAGGAAAATGATCAGTACTTTCTAAGAGACACTTTGCACCTTCTGAGGGTTTTACCTTAAATTTGGTGTAACTTGGAGATAAGACACACAGAGGGTAAGAGCTTGAGGGAAGAGTAATTTTCACCTTTCTGGTGCTTACAGCATGATAAAAAACTTTCTGCCGTGCTTTTGAATTAATTCCTCAAAAGTTCCAATGCCTGCACACCCATTTGTTTCCTCATTGTTTTTATTAAACAAGAAAGGCGAGCTTTATTACTGCGCAAATGAAAGCATCACCAGAAGATAGATACTTCCCAGATTCTTATTAATCTCTAAGACTTATGAGGCTGCCTAAGTTCTACAGAAATTAACATACTCTACAGATTTCTTCCAGCAAGTCACTGAGTCCTTGCTACCCTGTATGTGGAGGGAAGGGAAGCCAGAAAAGCAAAACCAAAGGAGAATAAATCTGTATTATTAGGAGGTTGTTCCAAGTCACAATGTGCATGTGCATGCATGTCTTTGTCTACAGATATAGGGCAAGGCTCTGTGCTATGGAGCATCATCTACAGCACCATTATAGTAATTTAACATAGACTGTGGCTGTACAGACTGAACTGTGTGCCACAAAGTAGAGGTTATAATCATAATTAAAGTCCAATTGTATTTGCAATTCAAAATAATTTAAGACTAATCTCCAAAACTGCGACTGTGCAAATTAATACGGTAGGGCACTGAATTTATTCTTTTTCCCTGGTTTCCACTGTAAGATTACCTGTGCCAAACTGCAGGCACACTTAATGCCTGTGTGGTAGCAACACTTAATATCCCTAGCAGAGACCAAGGTCCCATAGCAGTATCTATTGTACACAAGACAGACCCTGCTCTGAACATAACATTCAAGGAAGAACACAGAGGAATAGCAGATAGGCGAAATGACTTAATCATCCAGGTCAGTGCCTGAACACACAGTTGAATACCCAAACCAGGACATTCTATGTCTAATGTGTCAAGAAACAGAGTGAGAGTTAAAGAGAGAGAAGTACAAAGAGTACAGAAAGCCCTGTTCTAGGCCAGGAATAATACACATTAAATTAGGGCAGAAGAGACTTACAGCACTGGCAATATTCTTTGTATCTGCTGCTCTTTTATAGTGGCAAATAGCATGTTTTTGTATTTTTTGGTTTATTGTGGTGAGGGGATCCATTCAGCTATGTAAGGATGTGTAATTCTGGGAAGGTTTTTCTAGCCTTTTTTTTTTTTTTTCCTATGTGCAGTCAATTTTTTTTTTTTTCTTTCTTTTTAATTCTTGTCATGTAAGTGGCTAAAACAAGTTTTACTGACTGGGTGTTCATGTGACTTGTGCTGCCCAGTTACTATGTTCTCTTCGACACTTCAATTTCCATAAGATCTCGCCCATTCTGCCAGCTTTAATCTATGCATCACACATCCTCTACAAGTCAATACTGTTAGCCAGTGAGGGCAAAACAGAGAATGGGTGTGCTGGTTTTGGCCAGTGTGGGAGAATTTTCTTCACAGTGTCTGGTGTGGGGCTGTGCTTTGGGTTTGTGCTGAACACAGGGCTGATAGCACAGAGATGTTTTTGTTATTGCTGAGCAGGCCTTGCACAGAGCCAAGGCCTTCTCTGCTTTTTGCGCTGCCAGGCTGGGGAGGGGCTGGGCATGCTTGGGAGGCTGGGAGGAGACACAGCCAGGACAGGTGACCCCAGCTGGCCAAAGGGATGTTCCAGACCATGTGACAGCGTGCTTAGTATGTAACGTGGGGGGAAGAAGGAGGAAGAGAGGGGATAATTTGGAGTTTGTCTTCCCAAATCACAGTTGAGCATAGTGGGGCCCTGCTCGCCTGGAGATGGCTGAACTCCTGCCTGACCATGGGTAGCAGTGAATTAATTCTTGGTTCGCTTTGCTTGTGTGCATGGCTTTTTGCTTTCCCTATTAAACTGTCTTTATCTCAACCCATGAGTCATGCAGGTTTTACTCTTCCAGTCCTTTCCCCAGTCCTGCTGGCGTGGGTGTGAGTGAGTGTCTGTGTGGGGCTTGGTGGTCACAACTGGTGCACACAAAGCTCAGCTGCCCCCTGCTTGCCCCAGGACATAGACAGTTACAAAGATGAGTTGAACTGCGATGACTTAAACCTAAATTTTCAGAGCTAAACTGATCTCTTCCAGCTGAAAATTTTAATCCTTGGTAGCTAATTTAAACTTCTTCCCAAAGAAACAAGACACAATTGTTTGGTTGTATATTGTTTTGTGTGTTGCTTTGGGGATTGTTTTTTTGGGGGGAAAATTGTGTGGGTTTGTTTTTTTTTTCCTCCCCTTCCTCTCTGCTCTCTTTGATTTTGGACTGCTGAGGTTAGCATTTGCAATGTTCCTTCTTTAACAAAAAATTCCAATGTATACGCATTGTGTTCCTCATTTATGCTTCCCCACTACCCAATTAATGTCACACTAAATTATATACCTGCAACAGATTTAATTCCAGACCACTGAGCTGTCGCTTTTTAACCCTCTGCATGTATCTCTACAATATTTATGAGAAAGCTGTAGTTACTTTAACAAGTAATGAGAGATTTCGATACGTATTTAGCAATTCAATTTGTTATAAGAAAGAATATATTGCTCCATTGAAATCTGTGGGATGATTCCAAATACATACAGAAGGATTTTGATGTCTATTCAGTTCTCAAGGTTTTAGAGTAGTTTTCCAAATCCCTATTATGCTGCTATGGAATGAAAATGGATGGATCCATGGGTAGAGTTAAGCAGAGATCTGGGCTCATTTCCAAGATCCATTGAACTCCTCTCAGATGACCTTGAACAAAGCACTTGAGATGTGGTCCGGAGTGTTTATTTCAGTGTCCAAATGGGGCTTTGAATGAACTTAAAACCTTAAATTCCAGGAAGCAGTTTTCAAGGGATTGTCTAACCTTGGAGCCTCACAAATCTCACTGCAGATTTCCATGATGCCTGACATCAGAAAGAGCAGGACAATCATGGGTTGCCTGGCCTGAGGCATTAGAGTGCAGTCAGACCCATCACATACATGGACTTCCTCGAAACATTTCTAAACATGAAATGCCTCCCACCACTCTGTTATTCAAGGCACAACTTGAAAAGAATTTATTGGCCCATAACAAGGAAAAGCAAAAACAACACTTGAAATGTCCAGGAATATCAGGCCCTGAGCTGATAGCTGCAGACTCATTTGTGCCTGTATTTTCTGTAGAGGTATGGCAGTGACCATTAAGTGAATAACTGGAATGGAATCCAGAGGGTTCATCATCATTCTGCTTTTAAGAACAGGAGCTGTGAATGGCTCATCTTCTCAGTAACATTTTTTGGTGTATTGGAAAGAGACCTTTCATCTCTTTCCATGTAGTACCAAACTATTGTATAGGCAGTGTGATGAAGGCAGGTTTAGTTTATATATTATCAAGGAATTCGTTACTGTGAGGGTGGTGATGCCCTGGCACAGGCTGCCCAGAGAAGTTGTGGAAGACCCTGGAAGTGTTCAAGGCCAGGCTGATTGAGGCTTTGAGTAACCTGGTCTAGTGGAAGGTGTCCCTGCCCTTGGCAGGGGTTGGACCAAGATGGTCTTTAGAACTCAAATAATTCAATGAATGAGGAGCTAGGTACCAATGCAAGGAGGGAGCCATTTTTACAATGAAGGTGTATCCTTAAAAACATCTACAGGTTGTTGGTGACTCTTGAACAGTTCCCACAGAGGCTCTGACATGAGAATCAGGAGCTATCCTTGCTCAACAGCCAGCATAGGATCAATGAAATTGATTTTTGGCCATTATGATGTGAAAGTGAGTACTCTGAATATTGCTTTTAAAGTTTATAGCTACATCTCTAAAGATATTGCTATATGATGATTTCAAAAGGAACTAGGAGGTTAAATACCTTTCTGTTTTGGCCTTCTCTATCTCACTTTCTTTTATGTAAAATTGAAACAAATGTACTCACTACCTTCCATAGCTGTTGAAATGGAAAATATATGTCACTTTGAAGAAATGAAATCACATGAATCCTATGATGCCATTTCTGAGGGAAAAAACCAAAAACCAAAAAAACCAAAAAACAACAACAACAACAACAAACTCAACTTAAATAAACACTGTTTGGTCTTGACACAACCAGTTTTCAGAGGATAGTTTCTGTAGGGAGGCACAAATAACCTCTAATTAGGTAAGAATGAGCACTTTCAATTCTTGTACAAATTTTGACACTTCTGTCCTATCCTGTCCCTGTGGATGTTCTGCTTTTGGAAAATTTTTAGTATCGATGTCATGGTTAGAGTTTTTTGACTTCACCAGATTTATCTGAAGCTGGTAGTCAGAACTTTGTGTCTCCTTTATTTAACAAGAAAAAATGGTCTGATATTTCATAAAAACAAAAGCAAACAAAACCATCTAACTACAAACAAAAACAAATCCCCCAACAACAACTACAAGAATTAAGCACAAAGCCCAACAAAACCAAAACTCCCCAAAATGCCAAAGCTTAAGCAAACACTTTCAACAAGGTAAGGTCTACACATGCACCTGCATAAGGCTGAATGTTACTTTGCTCACCCCTCATGCCAGAGCAGCCAGAGCACATCTGATTCATATCCTAGTGCTCAAGCTTAACAAGGCTTTTAAGTGTTGGCATGAAGCTCTGGTAGTAAGGTTACCCAAATCCTCAGTCCGGTCTGGCCAGTACTGCTAGCCAGGCAGAGGAAATAAGCCACTTCTTGTAGCTATCTCTTAACAGAATCACAGAATCAGGGAATATCCTGAGTTGTAAGGGACCCACAAGGATCATGGAGTCTGACTCCTGGCCCTGCACAAGATAGACCCAAGAATGCCAGCCTGTGCCTGAGAGCATTGTCCAAACGCTTCTTGAACTCTCTCAGGTTTGGTGCTGTGACCACTGCCCTGGGGAGCTGTTCCAGTGCCCAGCCACCCTCTGTGAGAAGAACCTTCTCCTGATATGCAACCTAAACCTCCCCTGACACACTTAGCTTGATGACAGAGCAATCCGTCTTTTGAAGTTTTGATTGGTATTTCATGACTATTCAGAATGAAGAAGCAAATCTCTGTGTACATGAAACTGCTGGGTATTTCTTTTCAGAAGCCCAGTTTTTGATTTTCTTTTTTTTTTTCCCAATTCCTGAAATTCATCAAAGGAGAAAGCAGTGTGGTCACCTACTCTCTCCAACTAAGGGTAGGTGAAAGCTCAAAGAAAGCATGAAAATGGTGCAAAGGTCTTGTAGTTTTCAATTAATTTATCTTAATTAGGAATCTAAAAGTTAGTGGTGTGATTAGGCTCATGGATTAAGACATCTAATTTTAGATGTCCGCATGCAAGGTAAATGGCCAAGTACCCATTAAAGAGAGTAGAGGTCTAGTCAATACAATTAGTGGTTTAGAAAGAGATGAAGCAAATGTCTATATCTGGTCAACCAATAGCTCTCCAAGCTTAGACACCTAGCTCATATGCAAACACCTAAATTTAGATATATAGTGGCTTGAGTCAGTTGCCTGAAAATAGAAGTCTGACAACACTTGAAGTGTCCTTGCATTCTGGAGACACCCACACTGAGCTGGCCTACATGGAGCAGGACTTTAGGGAGATGTCTGGAACCATCTGCCACTGGAAGCCAGATGTGGTGCCCTATTACCTGTTTTTGGTCTACAGAAAAGGTCCCCCAGCACTGAGCTTAACCTGGGACTTTCTGCTGCTCATATAAAAAGTGGTAACACCCAAAGTGCTGTAGGCCAAGACAGCTAAAAGGGCTGGCAGATATCACATATTATCAAAAGGATGCTGCTCCCAGAAAACAGAGGTTGATCAGAATAGGCAGGGCCTAAGTTTAAGAAATTGCATAGAGGTCCCGTTGTTAAACTCATCATGTGGATCTTGTTTTCATAATAAGTGGAAAGGAATACAGAAAGAAGATAATTTCATTCTAAGATAAAGGTCAAAGGCAGGTCGGGTCAATTGCCCTCCAGATTTCACTCTTCTGATAGTAAAGAGAAACCAGCATGGCTTGTCTTTGTTTCCAGTTTGGGAGACAGAGCTGGTAAAAATGCGCGTTGCACAGGGGTCCATGTAGCATCCTAAGCAGCCAGGACCCATCATCCTTCTAACAAAATATTCAGATATACCATATGCATTTATACTGTCACTATATGCCTTTCAAACTCTATTACCAACCACTGACTGAAGAGACTGACACACGATGTGTATTACAAACATCTATATTGGGATGGAATCCCTGGCAACAGTGCCCATCAGTATAAAACAAAACACCACATCTTGCAGTCCTGAATAAGATCCAGTACAGAGATAGCATATGACAAATTTGCAGACAGCTTGTTTATGACCAACAGGCCATTTTTTTTCTGTTTGCTTTACAAGCTAATGTGGTTATACTGCATGGAGTTTTTCTCCCAGAATGATCCCAAAGCATTTCATAAATTGAAAAGATGCAAAGGAGCTGGGGGCAGAAGGAGGAGGAGGAGGAGGAAGAAAAAAAAGTTTCATCTCTGCTGGGAAAATGAAGCGGTTTTTTTCCAGGTGAGGAGTCTGGCAGTTAAAATTGGTTAAAGGACATTGGCAGCAGATATCGTGTCTGAGTAACTTCAAAAGGTTAGTTCTTCTGAGATGTAGGGTTAGATCTTTTAGATATATGATGTGGCACAGGCTGGAGGGGTAGGGCCAGAGGCATTTGCTGGGTTTGATTTCCCCTTTGATTTCCCCCTAAGCAAAGGGTTTGATTCTTATTGCACCTTAGAACAAGTTCAGCTAGTGCAGGGAAAGAAAGTCCCAGCAAACCTTTCGTGCTTACTGCTAAAGCCATATGCAGAGGGAATCATATGCCTTGTACTGTTGACCAGAGGTTATTTCTCATTTATATGTAGTGTATAATGCATTACACTTTATGTTTCACTATGCAAATTTCCATCTTCAGCCTAAAAATCTCTGTAACTCCTACTTCCTCATGGTAGCTGAACTGTCTTTCCTAGGGTTGTGGGTGAGCGTGTTTCAGGCCATGTCATAGTTGGTTAACTAAATTTCACCTGCCTTTTTATTGCTTTTTACAGGTATTAAGCTTAATGGTTGCTTGGAATCGGAGGTTCCCTTTTCCTTTTTGGTCTGAGTGTTTTGTTCACTGGCATTACTGTACCAACAGCTCTTACATCTGCTCTCAGAACAGAGATAATCACTGAGTTCATTAAAGCCAGACACTGTGTTAGGCATGGTCTTTCAGAATCAACAAATGAAGTAAGAAGACCTCTTCCTTCAGGAAAAAATAACAAGGGATTAGCAATCTAGCATCCCAAGAGATGGAGGCATGACAGGCAAAAGGGGTTAGCTGTCTGGCCCAGAGTGCGGCTCTTCAAACCCAGGATTAAAGGGTTATGTGTGCAGCCCATGTGGTGGGCAGCTGGGCAGAGAAACTGGATCCAGAGCAAAACCCACAGTTTAATGTTTGCTGGAGATGGAAGCAAACATTTAGATTTAGAAAGAAAGTAAATACTGCAGATAGACTTGCTGCCTGTAGGAAAATGAAGTAATTTCCTCCATATATTGTGTACAAGGCTTCTTGTAGGACGGCTGCATCCTGCCACAGTGTTCTCATCCTATCATATGTGAGCACCTCACCCAGAAGACAGAGGCTGGTGAACTTCTGGCTATGTCCACTCTCTTTTGATTGACACTTCCATGTCAGTCGTTGCAGAAACAGGAACATTTTCTTCTGATGGAAGAAAAGCTCTTCTGCTTCCAGGGAAGACTGTGTGGTGTGTGAATTAAAACAAATGTTACTCAGACGGGGCATTGATATCAAACTGATGCAGCAGCCTCATCTGGGGGCTCCAGCCCAGAGCCTGCAGTTTGGCTCAGCCCTGACAGTCCATTCCCTCCCTGGGCAGCTTTGGTCACCCACCTGGCAGCTCGTCCTGCTTTGTCCTGTGTGTCCCCAGCTCCCACCACTCACACCCTGCAAAAAGCACCGGCTCCTCTCTCTGCTCTGCTCCCACTGCTGCTGCAGCAGGAAATGTTATTGCACTGGTGACATTTCCTTGTGCAGGCTGACATTTCCCTTTGGAAGAAGCTACTCACTTTACAGTCCCTTTTATTTATTGTTGCTTTGGCTCGTGGGCCACTATAGAGGTTATTTTAACATAGCTGTAATTAAGGATCTATGATGATAAAGTCCTTTAAGTAGGGGTCTGCTATTTTTATTCTACTGTAAAAATTACATACAACCAAAGGGATTGTGAAAACCATAAATACGGACATGGTTGTGATTCAGAACTCAGCAATAGAGGTGTAAATCACAATAAAAAGCACTGTATTTAGGAGAGTCATACTGCTGTAAATTAGAAATAACTCTATATTATATTAAGCATTCTAAATGTATAAATTTTGAAATACTGTGGTAGAAAAGTACCATCTTTTTTTTTTTTATAAAGGTGGATACAGAAGCTCTAGGGTCACATTCCAAATCAACATGATAATTTTTTTTTTAAAATACCTAGGATAATAATTTGGGGTTTTGATTAATGTACCAAGTAAGATTGGTAAAAGTGTTAGAATACCAATTATTTTTTGTTTTTGCACTTGAAGGTTGAAATAGAAAACTACAGAGTTGGAAAGAAGGAAAACACATCAATATGAAACTGTTTTCATTATTTTAATTTTTTTCTCTCAAATATGAATACACAAAATGAAAAGTACCACAAATGGATCACTGAAGAAAATATTCAAATAAAAAAGTTAAACTTTTTCTTTTATTTGAAGATACAGCAGGAAGAAGAGGATTAATCTTTCAAGGGAATAACAGAAATGATATTTTGGAAATTGAAAGCTATAATGTTTCCTTCTAAAATATGCCAAAATGTGGTATCATAACAAAATTGACACTAAAACTTTATTTTTATTCAGATGACTTTTTTTTTTTCATAAAGCCAAATAAAATAAACCAAACACATTCAAAAGTAACAAGTAATAGGACAAGAGGAAATAACCACAAGTTGAGTCAGGGGAGGTTTAGATAGGATATTAAGGAAATAATTCTTCATCAGAAAGGTTGACAAGCATGTGAACAGTGTGTCCAGGGTTGAGTCACCATCCAATTGTGGGGCTTAGGGACATGTGAGCTTGGCAGTGCTGGGTCTGCTGTTGGACTTGATGATCTTAGAAGTTGTTTCCAACTTAAATGACTCCATGATCCTGTAAAAGATTATTTTTTTATATGTCTTAGAAATTCCTTCTAAATCCAGATTATTTAGTAATTGTTCATAAAAATATACTTGTTTGCCTTCTATATAGCAACATAAGCTGTGAAATACTGAATTAAGAGATCTTAGAATATTTAACACACAAATTATGGTGTCCCCATGACTTATTTCATATCACTTATTAGGTCTTGACTAACAAATTTAGTTTAAAAGAAGTGATCCAATACATGTTGCAATTATTTATCTACTTATAGAATATATTGGTTGGGAGACATCTTTTGAAGCCTCTAGTCCAGCTGCCTATTTCAAGTAAGACAGTGTTGTGTTAGGCCGGGCACGTTTTTTCCTGCCTGGTCTTGAAAGCGTTCAGGGATAGAAATGCCTTCAATTTCCTGTGTGATTATCTCCAGGGCTGCACAGATAGCAGATATTTTCCCACTGTCCAGCCTCGACTGCTCAAGTTGCACTTCCAGGGGATCTGTTATTTATAATTTCTTTAATATTTTCTAATATTTTCAAAATAAAATTTAAGGTTAATAGAAGAAATTCCACATTTCCCTGTATGGACTGTTCTTTGATGCTCTTGTGCTCTATACAGTGAATCATGTGTCAAAATGAAATAAAATTAAATTTAAGATAATATACTAGTATTAAAACTTTCTCTTATTTGGTTGGAAAACATGCCAAATAGAGAATTCTAGATAAATTTTTACTGAACTGTGTAAGGTTTCATCAGTTTCTCTTCAGGTCGTTTCAGAGGGTTTTACATCAGGTTAGTTCAGGACTTGTAATGTCAGGCAGAAGTTCTCAGATTTAAGCCAGTTCATTTTTCATGAATATATTGAATTTTCCTAAATCCTTGGAAAGTTGACTCCTTGACTACTTATAAAGTGAAACAGGCTAGAAACAAGGAGAACTGATGCAAGTGTTTTCTATTGTTACTGAAAATCATGAGACATTTGCACAAAACCAAATATAAAAAAACATTGGTAACATCTGTCACCTTTTACGTGTTTTTCATCTCTTCAGTCTAAGCTTCATCCTTTTGAAAATATATTCTCTACGTGCCACAAAGGCTTTTCACAAAAGTAAAAGCTGGTCATTTTAAATTCTCATTGAAATCCTGATCCATACACTCTTCAATCAAAGATTTATTCCTGTAGAAGTTGCTGGCCAATTCTACCTCAGCTGTAAAGTCCTTGGTGTCACCATTGCATTGTGTGTGTTTGGTCTGGGTATAACCCAGAGGAGACTGAGACCTAACTGGGGACTCCAGCCATAACCATAATCCTGTTATTGAATAAATCTGATGTTTACTGTTTCTTTATAAACTTGACATCAGATGTTTCAAATGACTTACCATTAATTCTGTTTAAAAAATGGGGAAAATGCCTTATTTATCTTAAAAGGCTATTCTCAAATAATAATCCTCTTTAATGTAATGAGAAGGCAAAGAAGAGGCTACACTTAATAACACTTGTCTTGCCTTCAAATTACAAATTTGAAATGTAATAAATATTACCTTTCATTGAAATGGCAACCCTTAACAGTGAACACTTATAAAAAAATAATTAAACAGTTAGACTAAATCTCATAGACACTAAAATAATTTTTAAGCAATTTTTGAACAGGAATGTAGTCCTTTAAATGTGCACAAAGAAATGAATGCAAACTTGAAGCACTTTTTTTTTTTATTTCTACTGTTTATGTTGTACTTTGGGAAAAAAAAAAAAAATCAGATCTGCTGGAAGACTGAGTATCCACTCTGAAGAAGACAGAGTGACCACTCTGAAAATAGCAAATCCAGGTACTAAGAAGGGACTTGTTCTTAGTCACAGAATCACAGAATGGGTTAGGTTGGAGGGACCACAGTGGGTGATCCCAGACACATGGCACAGGATTGCATCCAGAATGGGGTATCTCCAGTGAGGGAGACTCCTCACCCTCTCTCGGCAGTCTGTCCCTGTGCTCAGTCACTGCACAGTGAAGAAATTCATCCTCATGTTCAGGTGGAACTTTGTGGGCATCTGTTCCTGCCCATTGCCTCTTGTCCCATTGCTGGGCACCACTGAGCAGAGCCTGCTCCATCCTTGATCACCTCCCTGCAGACCCTGACAGACACTGAGGAGGCTCCCTCTCAGTCATCTCTTCTTGAGGCTGGACAGCCCCAGCTCCCTCAGCCTCTCCTCGTAACAGAGATGCTCCAGTCCCTTCATCATCCTTGTAAGCTGTCCACTGGAATTCCTCTGAGAGCTCCATGTCTCCCCTGTCCTGAGGAGCCAAGAACACAGTGCTCCATGTGACACGGGGCTCGGCAGAGGATCAGTGTCACATCCCTGACCTGCTGGCAATGCTCTTCCTAATGCAACCCAGGGCAGCATTGGTCTTCCAGGAGGGAACACTGCTGCCCCAGGGGCAGAGGAGCAAGTCCTTGTCCACCAAGACCCCCAGCTCCTTTACCCAGAGCTGCCTCCCCAGAGTGTACTGGGACATGGAGTGCATGGCATTATTTTTCCCCAGAGCTGCACACTGGGGTTATCAGCAAACAAAGAAAGAAAAAAGGAAAGAAAAAGAAAAAAATAAAAATAAAAAGAAAGAAAGAAAAAAAAAAAAGAGCACTTAATAAATACATTTTGCAATGGCATTAAAATCACAACAAAGCAGAGCCATCTGGAAATAATAGAAGGATACATAGTCTATATAATCATCATTCCTTGTATCTGTTTGTCTGCTTGTAATGATAAAAGTAGCAAGTGTCTAGCAGCATATTAAAACTCATGCCACACTTGTGCATGGTACATAGGTTTCCTGGAATAACTGGTTGAGAAAATGGCAGCAGTCCCTTTATTTGAGACATTGTGGCTAACAAATTCAAAACTCTAGCAGCACAGCTCACATTTTATTAATCTATTTGCGTTTAATTTTCTAGTTCCTTTGTGTTTTGTCTCGATTTTTTCTCTGCATTTCATTAAAAACTAAAGAAACAAAAAAACCCACAAAACACCCAAAGCAGACAAAAAGACTCAGAAAGGAGATCTAGAGCTCAATTACTTAATGTTACTCACATATATATATATTTAAAGTAGAATATTGATCCTTAAAATTGGAAGACAGCTTTGTGAACTAAAAACCGTGAAACTAAAGTTCTGATGTTGTACCTGGAGAAAGTTATGTTAATATTGCATCTCTTTTGGGATATAAAACATATCCTTATTTACAAGAAAGGATATTTCTGTAGGGTGCTTCACATAAAAAAAAGAAAAAAGACAAGCTGCATTTCCTTCTGCCAACTGGAAGCATAAAAGACTCTTGAGACTGGAGCTTTAATACATGGGCCAGATTAGTTAGCTCAGCCTTATCCCTGTGCTAACTACATTCACTTAGCTTTTTGTCATCTCAGTGCACACCAAGAGACCTCTCCCACCGACCTGTATCATGTCAAGCTGCACAAACCTGGGCTGAGCTAAGTCTTTTTATTAAGAAATAAAACTTCAGCCAAAACAGACCTGAAAAAAATACCCAAACAAAACTGTCTTTTGTGATTTGTAAGATATCAAGCAATGGAGAAAACATTTTCCCTCAGTAGTTTGTGACTCTGGTTAATCATCTCCTCCGTTGTGCCTAATTTCTAATTTGAATTTGTCTGGCTTCAGCTCTCAGCCATTAGTTCTTGATGTGCCTTTCCCCACTAGATTAAAGAGCCCATTAATACCCAGCGTTCTTCCCCTGTGAAGGTACTGATATGCTGTACTGCAGTCACCTCTCAGTCTTCATTTTAATAGGCTGAACAGATTGAGCTCTTTAAGTCTCCCTCTGCAAAGCAGTTTCTCTGGACCTGAAATCACTTCCATGGCTCTTTTCTGCACCCAGCTCATTTTTTTTAATAAACTCTTTATTTTTATTCATGCAGATGCCACAATTGTATTCTAGTCTCAGTCCTATGAATGCTGAACACTGAAATGGAATATTTTCTCCACTCTTTCCTACTTCTTCCCTTTTTATGCAGCCTAGCATCACACAGGCTTCTCTTCTATCAGTGCCTCACTTAAAATCATCATTTACACTTAACCTTTTAAAAGTCTTCAGTTTCCAGTGTCCTGTGTCTGGGGTGCATCTGTTGTTCCCAAATATATGATTACATTTAAAGAACCAAACACAGCAAAACTAAAAATTGTGGATGGCAGAGACCGGTTTACCAAGCAACCCACATCAGCCTTTGTATGGCTGCTTGGATATTGGTAATATTTATCCCTCAGCTAAAGGAAGGACAAATATTGTGTCATCTGCACGTTTCACCAGTAATGACTTTATATTTCCTTCCAGTTCCCTGTTTAAAATGTTGATGAGCAGAAAGCCATTTTCTAACCTTCTCGTATTCACTGATGATTCTTAACTGATAATTTTTTTTTCACATCTGTCAGTTAATCATCTGGCAGGATAGCACATAGAAGTGTGTGTGTGTGTGTTTGTGTGTTGGTGATACTCTGAAGTACATATTTTTAATCAAAATGGTGTGCTGAAATAAGGAATATTCTAATGTATAGCATAGTAGCAGACTTATTCTTATCAAGCCACCTGTAAGCATCTCCAAACATTAAAACAGGTTTGCTTTATGGAACCTATTTTAGATAAAGTATTATTATTACTATTA
>VXAX01002700.1:385448-431739 GCA_013399835.1 Leptocoma aspasia
TGAAATACTAGAATGGTATGTGTGGTGTTGATTCTGTGTGTGCACTTTTCATTTTCCATAGAAATTGTAACTACCAATTTAGTAAATGGAGAGGGGAGACACCAGATCCGTTGGCAGAAGCTGGAGATTTGTGCTTTAAGAATAAAGTATCTGGAATTGCATTAGTGCTCTTTATTCTAAATACCATTCCAGGGTCTCAACAATACTACTGTGAGCAAGCACAGCTTTGTGTTTAGCTCAGTTTAAGAGTCAGAGTACAGCTGGGTGAAGAAATTAAGAACTCTTAGATTCTGTAGAGTAGTTGAAAAGAGAAAATCCAAGATGAAAGCTCAGAAATATACTGTCTCTGCAGTGAGATGGTATATGGTGGGTTTTGTGTTTAATTTTTTTTCTGTTTATTTTGGGGGGGTTTATTATTATTATTATTATTATTGTTGTTGTTGTTTTGTTGTTGTTGTTGTTGTTGTTAATTATTTATCATAATCTACAATTTTCAACTAATTGTATAATATTCAATTTTCTATTTTCTGAGCATATGGTAAAATTTTCCATTGTCTTATCCAGAACAGAGATCTTATTTCTTTTATATATATAATGGAACAATAGTGCTATTTTTTTAGAATTCTGTGGTGGTTTTGTGTTATTTTGGTTTTTTCCTTTTTCTAAAAAAATAATACAAATTCACATTAACAGGAAGATGGGCACTTACTGCACAGGGTCACATTCCTGATATGAGAATTTCAGCCTCATGATCTGTAAATGTCCATGTCTAGAAATAATATTTCTCTATCTTTATTGGTTGCTGCTGGACTGAAAAGTGCTTAATTGACCTCATCTGCTACAAGTACTTCATATTGCCTCTTTCAAATATGAAAGCTAACTTCTTATATAAGATATATCCTTTTTTTCATCCTTATTATTATTCTTTTTATTGCTACTTAGTAATGGAAATATTCCACTCTTCAAATCTTTTTTCTCCTAGTATACTTGATAAATGATTATTTTGTTTATTTTGTTTTTATTGTTCTGAGCCCTGCAAGAAACGTAATTTTACTTGAGGCTTTTATAAATTTTCTTTATATTTTAGTTTCTGTTCCAGACAAACCAGAATACCCATAACTGGGATATTTTGTTAACCTACTGTTAGTGTTGGCTGTACCAGGTTCAGATGGACCTCAGTTTACACCAAGAACTGGGGATGTCTCCAGGATTGAGCCAGTCTAGATAACAATTTTTCAAGTTTTCAATTGCCAATATTGTGACATGCAAAAGAGTAGTGGTTATGACTGTGGTGGTTGTGTAGCACAAAACACACTCTAAATTTAAAAAAGTAAATGGCTATCTATGGTGAACAACCCTTTTTTTTAAATTTATATTTTTAACAAAAATTATATATTTGACCTTTTATCTTGTATTTGGCAATTTTTCTTCTACTTAGAACAACAAAGATTTAGGGCATTAACATCTACTCGTGGGCAGCCTGTGCTTGGGTTATTGGGCACGTCCATTGATAAGTCTATCTGGAAACCTAAAACTGACTTAGTCATGGCATTTTGCAGAAAGCAGTCTCAGTTTCTATTCCAGATAGGTGCCAAGTCAGTTTGGCTAAACAGGGAACACCTCCACATTCCAGAGAAGCTGTGGATACCCCAACACTGGAAATGCTCAAGCCCTTGCTGGATGGAGCTCTGAGCAGCCTGGTCTAGTGGAAGGTCCCTGTCCATGGCAGGGGTTTGGAACTGGATGAACTCTAAGATCCCTTCCAACTTAATTCTATTATTCTGTGATCTCTTCATTATTCTTACTCATCACCAACCCTGATTCCCATGAGGATCGTGTATAAATATTTAAAAAAGGAAATATTTGCATTAGCTAGCAGGCAAAAGTCAGAAAGAACTCTGAACATATCCTGGGGCTTGTATTGATAAACATCTTGAAGACATGGCCCTTTTCACAAGAATTTGACCCTTGTTATTATCATCACAATACCTTTCCTTTAAATTGCAGTGTGTCAATACCCTGTGATACCAGTTCTTGGGCCTGGGCACTTAAGAAGTTTAGGGTGGCTTTACTTTGCTGTGGTAATTTTATTTATTTTTTCCTTTGTTACAACACAACTTTCATCTCTTTCATAGAGACAGGAGATGGTGAAATATGAAAGTATTGAAAAACCCTACCCCTAACGGTCAAAACACACAAACCCACATAATNTCTTAACTGATAATTTTTTTTTCACATCTGTCAGTTAATCATCTGGCAGGATAGCACATAGAAGTGTGTGTGTGTGTTTGTGTGTTGGTGATACTCTGAAGTACATATTTTTAATCAAAATGGTGTGCTGAAATAAGGAATATTCTAATGTATAGCATAGTAGCAGACTTATTCTTATCAAGCCACCTGTAAGCATCTCCAAACATTAAAACAGGTTTGCTTTATGGAACCTATTTTAGATAAAGTATTATTATTACTATTANTGATTATTTTGTTTATTTTGTTTTTATTGTTCTGAGCCCTGCAAGAAACGTAATTTTACTTGAGGCTTTTATAAATTTTCTTTATATTTTAGTTTCTGTTCCAGACAAACCAGAATACCCATAACTGGGATATTTTGTTAACCTACTGTTAGTGTTGGCTGTACCAGGTTCAGATGGACCTCAGTTTACACCAAGAACTGGGGATGTCTCCAGGATTGAGCCAGTCTAGATAACAATTTTTCAAGTTTTCAATTGCCAATATTGTGACATGCAAAAGAGTAGTGGTTATGACTGTGGTGGTTGTGTAGCACAAAACACACTCTAAATTTAAAAAAATAAATGGCTATCTATGGTGAACAACCCTTTTTTTTTAATTTATATTTTTAACAAAAATTATATATTTGACCTTTTATCTTGTATTTGGCAATTTTTCTTCTACTTAGAACAACAAAGATTTAGGGCATTAACATCTACTCGTGGGCAGCCTGTGCTTGGGTTATTGGGCACGTCCATTGATAAGTCTATCTGGAAACCTAAAACTGACTTAGTCATGGCATTTTGCAGAAAGCAGTCTCAGTTTCTATTCCAGATAGGTGCCAAGTCAGTTTGGCTAAACAGGGAACACCTCCACATTCCAGAGAAGCTGTGGATACCCCAACACTGGAAATGCTCAAGCCCTTGCTGGATGGAGCTCTGAGCAGCCTGGTCTAGTGGAAGGTCCCTGTCCATGGCAGGGGTTTGGAACTGGATGAACTCTAAGATCCCTTCCAACTTAATTCTATTATTCTGTGATCTCTTCATTATTCTTACTCATCACCAACCCTGATTCCCATGAGGATCGTGTATAAATATTTAAAAAAGGAAATATTTGCATTAGCTAGCAGGCAAAAGTCAGAAAGAACTCTGAACATATCCTGGGGCTTGTATTGATAAACATCTTGAAGACATGGCCCTTTTCACAAGAATTTGACCCTTGTTATTATCATCACAATACCTTTCCTTTAAATTGCAGTGTGTCAATACCCTGTGATACCAGTTCTTGGGCCTGGGCACTTAAGAAGTTTAGGGTGGCTTTACTTTGCTGTGGTAATTTTATTTATTTTTTCCTTTGTTACAACACAACTTTCATCTCTTTCATAGAGACAGGAGATGGTGAAATATGAAAGTATTGAAAAACCCTACCCCTAACGGTCAAAACACACAAACCCACATAATAGTAGTCTGAAAAGGCATTTTAATAGTACCTTGAAATATCTACCTGATATATATATATATTGCTTGTGGGTATACATATGTACCTCTACATGTATCTGCATGTATTATACATGCAAAAAAAAAAATGTACATGCATATAAATAATTTCAGATAGAATATGCATCAGCCTGATATCTCTCCCCTTTTCTCAACTGCTCTGATAAGAGTAGAAACACATCTGTTTTCCTGAAGTCATGCTTCTCAGATTGCTCAGGGAAGACTATAAAACCTGGGTTTCTTTCAAGCTGTCCGTGTGAAGGGCTGAGGGACTGCAAGAACACAGTCCACACTGACAAAGTAACAAGTGAAAGGGAATGAAATGAGTGGTGAGAGAACAGGTACAGGAGGTATCTGTCATTTCACCTTACTGAGCCTCTCTTGATATTTTTGCTCTTTATATTCTCAGCCTTAACATGTCTTGAACTTTTGTGGAAAAACCTATGCAAAGTGGGATCTTGCAGCACACATGTGATAAATGGGATGCCTCTCAGGAACATAAATCTGTGCTGGTGCATCCTGATGCAGAATTGGTGCTGATGCTAACATGTCATTTTCCCAAATGCTTCAGTGTCCTTTGGGCCTGCCATGAAGGTAAGGATTTATCTTCTAATCTCAAAACCACTTTTCTCTGTCTGGATTAGCCATGAGCAGGAAAGTCATTAACATTTATGAACTGGGGATTAATAACACTCCAGAGCATATTATGTGGTCTGTTTATGCCCTGGCCAGCCCCTTAACCTATGTCAGAGATAGGTAGGAAAAAAATGGTAACACAAACCCCTACTCACTTGGAAATTTAACTCAATCACAAAATAGTTGAGGTTGACAGGGATGTCTACAGATTGCCCAACTCCATGATCAAATCACAGTTAAAAAGTTTTCTTTATGTTTAAATGGGATTTCCTGTATATCCTTTTCTGCCCATTGCTTGTTCATTTTCCCATCATTCAATTTATTAATATAGATTTTAATTAGCATTGGCCCTCATTAAACACCCTTGGGATATACCAGTAGTAAGTGGCCTCCATGGATTTTGCTGCCCACCAACTCTTTAAGAGCAGAAGTTAAGCAGATTTCAGACTACCTCACTGTCTATTTAACTGTCCCATATTTAATCAGTTTGTTAGTGGAAGAGTTTTATCATAAGTTTTGACATATTCAAGAAAAATGGAGATTCATAACTCTTCTCTTTTTCACCAAACTATTCCTTTCCCTTAGATGGTTATTAGGTTTGTCAGACATGATTTCCACTTTTTTAGGTCTGTACTGACTACTCCAAATCACCTCCTTGTCCCTTGTGTGTTTTGTTCCCTGAGTATTTTCTCCACCATTTCCCCAAGGATCGACATAACACTGAGCATTCCACAGTTCCTCAAATCATCTTGGTGGCTTTCTTGCCTCCAAGGGTGATGTTTGCTTCCTCATGAACCTCCCCTAAATGCCATGACGTTTCAAAAATTATATTAAAGTGGCCTCACAATGGCATTAACCAGGACCTCAACATTTGCAGGTGCATTCCATCAGGTCCCAAGTTCTTGTGTATCTTCAGTGTGTTAAAATGTGCTTTAAGATGATCTTCCTCCATCAAGAGCAAATCTTCCTTCCTCCGACTTTTCCACTGCTCCTGGGGTTGCCTCCAGAGCCTTGGAATTCCTGATGTTAAATCTCACCACTAAAAACCAAACCAGATAAGTGTTGAGTACCTCAGCCTTCACCATATGGCAAATCCTCTACTCCTTCAGAAGCAAACTTAAACTTTCTATAAATTCTCCTTTTTTTTCTTTTTGTCTTTCATGACAAGAGCTTGCCAGAGCCAACTCCACTCAGTAGCTTTTCCTAGCACCATCAGTATGGAATCATACTGTATTCCTCTGTATTCTTTCCAGGTGACCAGATCATACATCAACTTTTTCTACACTTACTTTCATATCTTGAGTTTTGTCAGGTTAGTGTCCACCCATGCAGGCTTTGTGATGCCTTTTCTTGGTCTTCTGTTAGTTGAGATAAACTATTTTAGTGCTTGGCCTTTGGAAAATCAACCAGCTGTACTGGACCTATTTTCACTTCAGGTCTGTATTTCATGGGCTTCCTTCAAGCAGATCCCCAAACAGATCAGATTTTGCTGACTTGAAATCCAGGCTTGTGATCCTGCTGTTAGGTTTTTTTTTTACTTTTTCTCATGGTCCTGGACTCCACCATCTCCTAGTCAGTCTCTAATTGAAGAGTCAGTCTTAGAAACAATGAATGAGAAGTATTGAGCTTTCTGTTGTATACTAGCTCTGGACCTCTTCTGAGATACTCTAGCAGAAATTATTAAGAGCCCAGTACAAAGGACATGGAGGTCAATAAGAAGATTTTCAGACTTTATGCTCTACAGATTACATTTGATGACCTTTTTTTCAATACAGAAAATAGAGGACATCAAATTCAATCATTAAAAAGCAAACACAAATCTAACAAATCTAGAGTGTTCTGATTGTGAAGACTAAAATCCTGATGAGTTGTTGAACTCCCTGCTGTAGGAACATTTGAAGATTAAATATCTATAAAGGTTCATAAAAAGCCCTTCATGAAAGAAAAAGCCATCAAGGCTAACATAAAAAGGCCATCCCTTATCTCAGAAATCTCTGCACTGCAAATTGCAGTTAGCATTGGAGACAGAAAGAGTATTCTGATAAAATGTCACTATATGTTTATCTTACCTGGGCATCCACCAATTGTCAGTATTAGAGAGGCTACTTAGTTTGATGAATTAGAATATTTCAAAATATTGTCACAGAGTCCTGGTGGTTTAAGCTTCTAAGGTGCTTGGGGCAAAGCATTTGAAATGACTGGGACATTTGCCACTCTTTTCAACTGAGTTGAGATTCAGCTCTAAACAATTCATTTTAGCAAACCTCTCATATTTTGATCTAATTTGCAAAAGACCTGTGGATCTCAATCTATTATGGCACTGTGGGCCAAATTTTCAGAGTGCTTTATAATTATTAAAAGGACATGCTTTTCTAAAAAACTGAAATTTGTGGTGCTTTTTGGACACCTGTCTCATAATTAAAACCTGAATTTCTAAACAGAATGGAAAGATAAATAGTGCTACTCCTTACAACATATGTCAAGAGTAAATATAATAATGCAAGTGCTTTAATCCTTGCATTTATGTATGTATGAAATGAAGAAATAATCCCACTCTGAAGTGGTTTGCTGCTTTTCTTTTTAGTGCTTCTTTTATACAAGTAATTTTGTTGGTCCAGATTAATTTCTGGTGCAAGTCTACGGAAAGCTCTGCATCAACAGAAGGGATAGATTTGTTAGGTAATCTTTTTTCATTCCAGTCAATGATAAGCCCAGCACTTTACTCACCGTTTCTCTTTGTGAGTTAATACACAGTATTGAATTTCCTCTTTGTATTCTCATTCCTCCTTTGTGTAGGCATTTGTTTTTTTCTTTTCTTTTTTTGTTAGTTTCCTTGGGGGATGAGGCAAATGCATCATTACCAAGAACGCCTTCAAAAACCTGCTTAAAAAAAAAAAAAGAAAAGAAAAGGAAAGGGAAGAAAGAGACCGTCTGTTTGTCCTTGTTTTGAGCAACATTTTATAGCTAATAATTACTGTTTTACAGATGGATAAGATATTGGAATTATTAGTAGTCAGAAGACAACATATAATTATAATGTAGTAAATCACAACTGGGTTGAAGAAAGGAAAGGGGAGACAGATTGAAGAACTGAAAGGACAGAATAGAGTAGAAAAGAGAGAGTAAGGACAAAGACAAAAAGAGCAATGGACCATACCTTTCACTGCTGTGAATCACACATATGCTTTTATTAACAAACATAGACTGGTTTCTGGTCCTGCTTGCTATTGTGTGTATCCAAAATCCTTACAGAGCTGTTCTGTTTTATTACACCTGGGGTCAGGATCAGGATCATGTGGGAGGAGTGAATGGCACATGTCCTGTTGTACACTGAGACACTGCCCTGTTCTCTCTGCTCTGTTGGCTGAGGATAGCACTGACATTTTCAGTTTTGTTTAACATGTACTAAAAGGTAAAACTAAGTCCCCTTGAGGCTTATGAAACTGACCTGAGAATTCACACAGTTGTCACCTGGCATTGCACGCTTTTAGTGACAGGGTAACAGCAGTGAGACTTCTGTTATATTGCACCAAGCAGGGCGTGGGGTCTGGTCCAGAACAGCAGAACTAGGTGCTGAGGAGTACAAATAACCATTCTTGAGTTTTGAGGGTAATTATAACAAGAAAAAGACCAAAATAAGGCACACAGAACCCTTCCTGTCCTGTGTTCCTGTTAAAACATTCTCACTACAATATTTTCTTTTCATTTATTTGCTGAAGAAACAGAATATATAACTATGACTATATATCTGCCATGAGTACCTCACACCATTCTAAGAAACATGTGATAAATCCTGTGGTGGCACCGATTTTTGTCCATGGATCCCAGAGATCGTCTAGATACTTTCTTGGAACTATTCACATCTAACAGTAGATGACAGAAACCCCACTTCATGTATCTACAAAATTGCTCACTCATGGTTTGACCAATTTACTTTTAAAAGTGGAACCTGGCTGCAAATGTATTTTCTGTTTCACAGAAAATTACATTATTCCCATAATTTTCACTCTTTTTAGCTGGATAATAATAATAGGAGAAATGTGAAATTTACTCAGGAATGTGAGCCTGAAATAAAATAATAATGATTTTCATTTGAAACCTGCTTTTTCAAAGAAAGTTAAATGATTCATTGTAATGTTCATGTTTGATTTTATACACTATGAACAGCTTTAAAATGATATACAGAAAAGGCTGTACTGAAATGGAAACATCTGAACATTCTGTTCCATTACAAGCTCATCAGAACAATCTTCTCAGATTTCTTCATAATGGAATTTTATTAGAATTGATAGATTTTCACACAAGCATGCAGTTTTGACAAGCATTTTCTGCAAGGAAGGTTGGTAGAGGACATTCTGCCAGTTTTATTTTAAAATCTCTGTATTATATTAAAGGAAAAAAGAGGAACCCCACCAAAAAATTAGCTAGTCAGTTCATTTGAGTTCTCTCTAGACACTTATCTACTATAGTTCTTCTACAGAAACATTTAATTACTTTGTACCTAAAAATATTTTTCCATTCAAGGAACTTTACCTCATATACATTTTATTCTCAAAACAGCTCCAAAGGACTGCAGTCTAATATATTTGCACTTAGCTTCTCACTAACATGCTAAGATATGGAGATTCTAAATTATTTGGAAAAATAAAATGAGTTTGATGCAGAATCTGGACTGAGGCATCAAATAAGGCACGTTGTACACCCCTGCTTCTTTTTTTTTAAATAAAAGAAAATTCATCTTTTTTGGATAAATGTTCAGCTCAAACATATGCAGTATAAAGGGAAAGCTATCATGTTGAAGAACTGAAGAAACACTTATGAGGAAAAAAAAAATAGTGGAACATCCCATTTTTGCTTCTCCTGCATAAATAAGGCAACCCAAGGGCAATTAGCATCTGGAGAGTGGTTTCTTGTCATATCAAGCACCACTTTAGCAACCAAATGATACAGACAAGTCCCCATTACAATGGAAAACACAGTGGGACAAAAGAAAATATTTCACTTCACTAAGTAAAATCCTTTATATAAAGGCCAGCTACAAAAGAGACAATGATCTTTGCTCCTGGACACCTACTAGCCATTAATGGAAAAGTTCTTCTGAAAACATACACATGCACTTACAACTCAGGCTCTAATGAGGACTTTGCTGTTTGATGACGACACATCTGGCATGCTTTCAGAACTCTGCAGTCCCAATTATAAAGCTGTCCAGCAGGAAGACCCATTACATCTCTGAGCTGTCAGACCTCCAAATGAGGTTGAAGAAAAAAAAAAAAAAAGAAAGAAAAGAAAGAGGCAAAGGAAAGGGGTTAAAAATGAAGGGAAAACAAAAAGGAAGAAAAAGGAAGAAAAGAAAGGAGGCTAAAGCTTGATTTGCTGGGAAAAAAAAAAAAGAAAGAAAATAGTGAAGAGTAAAATGCCTTTAAAGAAAAGTTGTTCCTAGAGCCCCCATAATGTGACAGAGCTAATTTGTGCTTTTAAAGATCTAAAGAGCCTGCTAGCTGCAGGTGCAAAAAAGAGGTTACTTCTGGCCTGGACTGTGGGCATCAGATAACATAACACAGAAAACTTCTGTTCCCCCATGGAAAAGTTAATGAGATCAACTCTTTTAGGATCCCCTAAAAGAGTTCCTTCAAGCTCACCCCATCCACATCTCATTCTTGCAGGCAAACAAAAAGTATCTGGTTGAGTTTAATTGGCCAGCCAATACTTTGATATCCAGGGTTTTTCCTTGTCCTTGGGGTTACTCAGTGTAGCAGAATTAGGCCAACTTGCTGACATATGAAGACCGGTTTTCACTCATTTTTTATGTTTGTTTGTGTGAATTTTCACTGCTATTAAAAATCTGAATTTGGTAGTGAATTTTAATGAATAGCAAATATTTTAAGTCTCTTAGACTTTTCGATGTGATGTCTTATCATTTCATCATTCCTAGTGAGGTCCAAAGATTCTCCAGGGAATGTCTAAGCAAGGTAGACATAAGAAGAAGAAATGGTACATATGTTTCATGATTTTGTATAATCTAATTTATTGCTGTAAGAGATATAATACTATTGAACTCAGCTATTATGTCCAAAATGCATTAAACATGCCAACTTTGGAGTCACAACTCAGGGATGACTCCATCACATAGAGCTGTTCCAAGACGTCCTGTTTGTTGTACATTCATCAAACAACATTCACAGCACAGAAAAACTGAACAAAACAATTCAGAAAAGTTAGTCCACATTCCAGAAGCCACGATATCAGTCTCTATTACAGAACAACAAAAGATCACATACATGAAGCAAGAAGAAGTCTATATAACCTTAAACAGTGGTCTCACTAGGACTGCTAGTGGTGTCCTTCAGCACACTGATCCCTGGGACAGTTGGTCTTCCCTCTACCAGTTTCTCTCAGTAACTCAAAGCACATAACCCACTGAAAAGGTCTGAACTCAGGACATGCACGAAAAGGATGGACTGCAGGGCATTGAGTCCTGACTGTATATTTTCTCGTTCAGCCAGTGTGTTTTCTAAGAGCTTAGTTTGAAAGAACAAAACATTCTTGGATGTCCCCCAGCAGGGGAACTGCAGATCTTGGCCCACATCCATGCCTGCCTGGAATCTGTGTATAAAACAGAAAGTCTGGGTTAGAACCCATCCTTTCCCAGCAGAGGACTACAGGGATCTTTGTGCGAGTCTCAGGAAGTGTAAACAAGTTCTCTGATGTATCAGCCTCAAAGTGATGCTCTTTTTCAATCTTTCCTGTCCACGTAATCACTCCTGCTCAGCTGTCTAGTTTCTCTGCAGCTGCCTTCACAAACTCTGCTCTCTGGCCTTCAAGCACCATGTTCTGCACATCTTCCAGACAGAGAGGATGAGGGTACCCTTTTACCCACCCCTATTGTCATTTGTCCAGGTCATTCTTCCCTCTGTCAAGGGAGCTAAGGGAAATCACCCCTCAATGTAAGAGGCCTGGCAGTTTAATATCTTCTTTTTCACCTCTTAGGATAACGTGAAAACATTTTCCTTCAGAAAACATGTTTATGCAGCATCAACATCAAAAAGCCATTTTCTTATTTTCCCTAATGACTTTATCAGACACACAGAAACACAATGAAAGATGTTGTTATTCCTTTTCCTTTCCTTGATCTTTATGTTTTCAAGGAAGCATCATTAGTGAGGATAATATTTGTGCCAGAATATATTCAACACATGGGCCTGACACTCTCACTCTAATGTATCACCAAGATTTGGGTTTTTTCTTGACTAAACTCCCCAGCATTCATCAAAAGCCATTTCAGAAACAAACTCTGTGTTACCCTTCTGCCATTATTTGGAGGAGAAAACAAGAGGATTTAGAGAGAACTTATAGGGAACATGTGGTGGGATTGGTATATGCAGTGGCTGGTATCATCTGAATTAGCAGACTCAAACTCAGACTTGAACTTTCTCCCTGGAGAAGAAAGGAAGTTGATCTTTGCCAGCTATGCTGACCACCAGTATGATGACATATGATCTTACCCCAAATGCTGTAAGAAACCTCTACATAATTAAAAATTAGATAAACAAACATAAATTTGAAAACAAACCAAGTCCCACAAAACTTAAATTCCATCCTGGGGTTTTTTGAAATCCTTTTCAGCCTGGTCGTTTTATTAGCAAAGCTTTTTGCACTCAGGGGTGGTTATTACAAGATGCCACTCTAAGTCCCAGCTTTTCTAAAGTATCAAAATCTATCACTAGGATGACTTTGCTGAGGGGTGTCACTGCTTTTCCTATGCTACTTAGCAGCTGCAGGAGAAAGCGTGACTTTAGTCTCACTGAGCAGTCATTTTTTCCTGGGAATTATATACCAGTTTTAACCTTCTGAATCTCCATTTCTCTGTGAGATGTTAGCAAGCTATGCCTACGGAAAAATCAACATACGAAGAAGACAACAGTGCTCAGCTATGAGGCAGAAACAGCCCATGTCCTCAAGAGTTTAGAGACCTGTTAGGCAATGGAGATGGTGTAAATAAGGACATAGTGTTACACACAGAGCAGTCCCAGGGAGAATTCCCTTCCCTGACTCCCAATGCAACACTGGTTTCATGCACTTAGGATAGGTCTTTAGAGAACAAACTTCCACTGGTCTATAATCAGAAGCTGCATATACCTAAACTTTGTATGGAAGGGTCCAAATAGATGAGCTTTACGTTTCAGGGCTTGCTAGCTTGCAGTCAGTGTGTTTATTCCTTTTTGGATTGTCACACATGAAGGAAGCAGGTCCAAGTCTCTGCCATCAAACTGGTTTATCATCTTCCCATTCACAGGCTCCCTCTGAACTCCAACAGAGTTGATTGTATGCTGGTGAGTGTGTATAAATGGAATGGGAATGGCTGGCTGCCATTTGAGTTTGCTGCAGGAAGTCTCTGTTTCCTTAACTTTGCAGGCTATTTTGCAGAGAATTATGGTGGGGGTTTGTTTTAGGGGGGGTGTTATTTGCTCAAAGGAAAAGTCTAGAAATGCACATTTTATTTTTGACCACTTTCTTGGCTGGTCTCGTAAGAGGAGTCTCCTTCAAGTCTTCCCCTCAGCAGTAAGCTTTTCTCTCTGTATATCACTGAGTCCCCTGCTCACAGTTCATCTAGAAGAGAGCGAACTGCTCAGCCTCACTTCATAGCTCTCAGGTCCCAGCTGAGATCTATTCATGAGAAACTCTACAGTACAAATCAAGGGACCCTTAGGGCGCTGTATAAATTCATAACAAGGAATAATCCATTCTCAGCATTGCATGCAATAACACTTTGAACAAACCCCAACAAAACACTGTAGAAAACATTGGGGGAAGGCAGAACAGCAGGGGAATTGCAGAACGGTGTTGCAGAAACACCAAATCATCCTACCCCCAGTGTTGTCAGGGTCTCTGAGCACCAGGCAGCACAGGCAGGAGCTGGGCTGTCTCCTTCAGAGAGGGGGATGCAGGCACTATGGAACAGCAGGTTGGATCCCACATGAGGAGTGGGATTTTCCCTGGTTTTCTTCAGACATAAGGCTGGGACTTGAGAGTCCGGTCCGGATCTGGACAATGTTCCTGAGACTTCTCTCTGTCTCTTTGTTAGGTTTTCCTGTGGGGAAAAATAGGGTAGTTAATCACCTAAAGAAGCTAAATCTAAAAAATTAAACATTACATGAGCCCAAGACCATTACCCAAAATTAAAAATAAAAATTATGTTAGCCCTCAAATTATGCCACAGTTTACCAGCCTCCAGAGTAGACTGCAATTCATTTTTCAGTTAGAGACATTTGCCTCCTTCTGTCTTTCTTGTCCTCTCTGTTGTAATACAGAAATAAAACCTGATAGTGTAACAGGATCTTGGGACATAACAAGGTGACTGGAAAGTTCTACTGTGCAAAGGAATCCTGGAGCAGCTTAAGGCAGAGCTAGATTTATGCCTTTTACAGAAACCTGTCTCAGATACAGGAAGCAACAGATTTTCATTGATGGTTAAGAAATGCTATTTCTTCCACTGTGTGGGGCTTGTTAAACTTGTAAGCTTGTGAAGTCCTTGTATGCTGAATTTGCCTAGAGTAAACAGGAGTAGCTGAGAGGGGCTTCTAACCTGACACTGCAGCCAAAAGACTTTTGTGATGCCCCACACATCACCTGAATCTCTCTGAGACGGGAAGCCTACAGGTCTTTGCTCTTTCACTAATACTTAGTGTAGCACTTTCGGTGTGTGAGCTGTTGATTTGTACATCTCTGACCACAGCAGGCAGGAAAGCTGGTCATGGACTAAGACTGCGTGCTACCAAGTGCTGGTCAATATTTCAAAATATGGAAGATTTTTTTTGTGTGTGCTTAAAATATTTCCCATCTTGGGTTTGTTAAGCAGTCTGTATTCAAACTTGCTCAACTGTCTCTACCCAGACTCAATACTGACAGTTTAATGACAGCAACACCTCATGAGATTTCCAAGAGTTTTAAAATTTATCTGGGAATGTAAACGTTAAGAATTATTTCCTCTCTGTATTACCATAATTTATCTTTCCAGAAGAAGTTTTGGGGGGAAAAAAATGAAAATTTGACCCAACATTTTTAAACCATTCAAAAATCTCCAACCTAACTGGATTCATAAGAGACAAAAATGAAAAAAAAAAAAAAAACACAGGTAAACATTGTCAGGCAGTAATCTTCAGATTATGAAGCTGAATTAAAAACAATGCACTTTTTGTTCGTTTTTAACAAGAGAAATCCATAGAGGTTTTACTTTTTTGGACAAGTTAATAATAAAAGCATAAGGGATTTTGCCCAGAATACATGAGTTGTAGATTCTTCAAATACTGAAAAAAGCAACAACTGGGAACAGCAATGAGGAACAGGCTTCATTACCACTCTAAAAGGTGCTCTAGCTCCTAGGAGTTAAGGAACTCCAAGTATAAGCAAACAGTTACAGGGTTTTCTGGGAAAATAGTAGGTGGTATCACAGAAACATAGAATGGCCAGGGTTGGAAGGGACATTAAAGATTACTAGTCCAAACTCCCCTGCTGTTGACAGGGTTACCTTGCACTAGACCAGGTTTCTCAGAGCTCCTCCCCCCTGGTCTTGAACACTTTCAGGGTTGGGGTATCCACAATTTCCCCAGTCAACCTGTGCTAGTGCCTCACCATCCTCATAGTAAAGAATTTCTTCCTAATAGCTAATCTAAACCTGCCTTTTTTTGATGTGAAGCCATTTCCCCTTGTCCTGTCACTACATTCCATTGTACGTAGTCCCTCTCCATCTTTCCTGTAGCCTTCTTCAGGTACTGGAAAGCCTTCTCTTTTCCAGGCTGAACAATCCCAATTCCCTCAGAATTTCCATGTGGGAGAGTTTCTCTACCCCTTTGATCCTCTTAGTGGCTTGCTCCAGACCTTCTCCAGCAGATTCCTGTCCCTGCTGTGCTGGGAGCCCAGGGCTGGATGCAGTGCTCCAGGTGGGTCTCAGCAGAGCAGAGCAGAGGGGCAGAATCCCCTCCCTCCCCTGCTGCCCACGGGGCTCTGGATGCAGCCCAGGACACGTTTGGCTCTCTGGGCTGTGAGTGCCATGGCCGGGGCTTGTGCAGCCTCTCACCCACCAGCACCCCCAAACCCTTCTGGGCAGGGCTGCTCTGGATCTGTTCATGTCCAGCCTGTGCTGACCCCTGGTTCATCACCTTGCACTTGTTCCTGACAAACCTGATGATATTCCCATGGGCCTGCTCCTCGAGCTGGTCCCCATTCCTCTGAACCACTGAAGACTTCATCAAAAGTCCCCTTGA
Source organism: Leptocoma aspasia (assembly GCA_013399835.1). NCBI lineage: Eukaryota > Metazoa > Chordata > Aves > Passeriformes > Nectariniidae > Leptocoma > Leptocoma aspasia. Next base: position 401,074 of record VXAX01002700.1, read on the forward strand.
GTCAATGGAAAAACTGCTCTTAGCTTTACTGGGCTTCAGTTGGCTTTGAATTAGGCTTTGAGTTCAACTGCTTTGACAGGGCTGAAGGGAAAGGATGAAAAAGAGCAGAATAATAAAGAATGGAGCAGTAGCAGGGTGAAAGAGGTAGTCTCCAATAGCAAGAATTAGAAGGAAGCTGGGCTGTAGCAGGCAGTGGTGGTGAGGGGACTGCAGAGCTGTGTGTATGAATTCACACCACAGCCATTCACACTATTTCTCAAACACTCACTTTTCTGAGCAGTAAATTCAGTCAGCATTTTTTTTTAAAGATATATTAATTTATTTCTAGGAAAAGAAAAGCATGCTGTTGAATATTGGTGACTCCAGGATGCTGAGTGGGAAGGTAATGATTTATAATACATTATAGGAGTGGGCATGATAAAAGTCTGAAAAAAGATTCTATTGCTCTGCAGCCCCTGGTCTCTGCATAACTTAAGCAACAAGGTACCTCTTGCAGACTTCATGGTTTTAACCTGAAGCTATTACCAGCATTTGAGATAACATATTGTTTAATCCTTCTAACTTCAACATGAATCACTCAGAGGAATGAGGGGAGGAGGGGAAAACTGAGGGGAGGGAAAGAGAAGAGCTCTTGTAGGAATTACTAGAAGTGTGAGGTGCAGGATCTGATGATAAGGCAGCCAGGGCTGCTGAGCTATCTGAGTAGGGAAGGTAGAATGCTACGTGACAGCTCTTGGGGGTCTGTGAGCACATCTACCAGGCTGGGAAATGAGGAGCACACAGTGGCTTTCCCCTAGGCTTTGCTCTGTCAAGGGCTATTTGAATTCCTGGCCAGTGATGTCTCTTTTGAAGGTGCTTCTTTTCATTCAGCAGTGACCACTGCTGGTGCCACTGGGGCATTGGAGCCTTCTACTCATGGTGGGTCCACCTCCCATGGAATCCCTCAGTGCTGCCAGGCAGGGCCACATCAGAGTTGAGCATGCACCTCACATCTCATACCTTTCCTCTGGGGTTAGGCAGCTTTTGGGCTGTCCAAGGCTGAGCTGAGATCTCAGGGATCACAGCCAGGTAAAATCTTGGAGAAGACTATTTGCATACAATTGCCAACAGACTATCCTAGAGCATTTTTGACTGAAAGTAAAGTCAGTTGCCTTAATCAAGTCTGTATGTCCATCTCACTGAGACAGTCTCTGTGCCAGTGGCCCTGTCCCTCTGTCTTTTCTTTGGCTCATGCTCCCAGCCCCTTGGCTCACTCTCCAAGCCCCTTAGCTTATTTATTTCTGTTTTAAGAGGATTATAGAATGCAACTTCTGGTACTTTCTTTACCTACGGGAAGCCTCCATTTTACTTGTCCCCAGCCTGTCAAGTACTTTAGTTTCAGATCTTTGACACAATCCAGCTGTTATACTGCAAAGAACAGCTTGTTTCCTGTTTTTGCTGAGCCTGAAGGATATTTTTTGGCCAAAACATTAGCTTTAATACATCAATACATTTAATGAGATTTGTATCTGCATCCAAAATTCACCCATGGTGGCCTTTCAGCCTTTCAGTCAGCTGTTGGCAGCCTTGTGGTCTTGACTATTTGTTTGAAATTCAAGCTTGCAAAGAGTGTTTCTGCCCATTAAGGTGACATGAATTAAATATTCCCTTGGAGTCTACTTATGCATAACCAAGAAAATGCATTTCTTTTTCCTCAAGACAGGAGAAACAAGCCACAGCAAATAGCTGGGTATCAGTCATATAGACTCTCTCAGTCCTATTTGTTGCTTTAGAATAGGAAAAGACCAGTATTTTTATTTTTCACCTTGAATCAAGGTGATTTTACTAAATTGACCCATTGATTTTAAATTGCAATGAAGAAGAATCCTTGAAACTAAGAACTCTCTATTTTCTACGCGACTTACAGGCAGATAAAACTTTCATGTCTGGTGTTTCTGTTCATTTTGTAATACCTAAATCCATGTGTCTGAATACTAACTGCCACCTATACTCTCTTGTACTGAACAAAATATTACTTTGGGTAGCTAATCTCATGGAGATATATTTTTTTTTTTTTGCATTAGTAGAATGAAGTACATCTTCCTTCTGTCATTATTTCCCCTTCCATTTCAGTAATGATATTTTCAAGGAAAAAAAATAACATCAAAGTTTGGAACACAGGCTCATTTTTGCTCCATTAGGATTGTTATTATTACTAGCAGTAGTACTACTTAGCTCTTTACAGCTTTTTCTTATATAAATCTTAGAGAACTTCATAAAACAAGGAAATGGTCTTATCTTTGCTTTCCTGAGGCACTGAAATAATGAAATAATTTGCCAGCAGTTAAAATGGAGGTTAGTGGAGTGGCTGGAAATAAACCATAGCTCAGACAAAGTTCAAGGGTCAACAGGGTAGAATAGCAGTTTCCAGTGTAAGTTTGTCAAATGTCTGGCAAAGTGCCCTGGTTCATATTGGGATTTGCTTTTTAAGATAGAAAACTCTGTTTCAAATGAGAAGAAAGAATATGGGGCAATGGGTGAATGGAGAGTGTCATAATAACAGGTAAGAAGAGAAAAGACTCTATACTTAAGTGAGACAAATGTGGCTGGAGAAAGTAAGTCAGATATAAGTAAAAAAAATATGAGCAGACCCATTCTAGATGATGTTATGTCTTACCAGAAAGGGGATTTTAGTCCCTTTTTATGGAGGATGGAAAAACATTCACATATGAATTCTTCACAAAATATTCTTCAGCCACTATATAAACATACAAACACTATAATCATGCTGAAACCAGAATTTCCTCCAAGCATATTTTGATCCTTAAATCTCTGGTTCCTTTCTCAATTCAGATATATGTAACAACAACAACAACAACAACAACAACAAAAAAAAAAAAAAAAAGGAAAAAAATTACAAAAGAAACCCTCTACACACTGCCAACTCCATTGGTATCAGTCACAAATGCTTACAAGGATTACAGTGCAGTAATGAGCTTTTGTACTAATGCTACATCTTTTAATAACTGCTATCTGCACTTCCAGTTGTAAGTGATAAGTGAGGCTATATTGTTAATGACAAAAAGCCTCACCTTTCTCCCACCCCCCTCCTGATACTTCGTCTTTCTCTGAATTCCTTGGCTGAAGGTTGGAGGAAAATTAGAGTTGATCCTGAAGCAGTTCTGTGTGGCTGGTGTAGTCCAGCTGATCCCAGGGCTGAGCTCCTGCTCTGCTGCTCCCCTTGGGCTCAGGCACTGGGTACAGGAGCCTGGGGAGGATGGCCAAGTGGGAAACAGTGAAGTGTTTCCAGCCATAGCAGGGACTGAAAAAATAAGGGAAGAAGGAAGAGTAAGAATAATAGTCATGTTTCAGAGGCAGAGAGAGCTGTGGAAGAGCAGGAGGAATAGAGTGTGGCACTCAGGCAGTGGCTTCAATCTTTCTGCTCTGCCTTCCTGTGTAATGTCGGCCAAAACATTTATTTTTTTCACTGTCTCCTCCAAAGCAAGGCTAACAGCATTTCCCCATCTCACATGAAGGATTGGAAAGGAGAGGGAATGGGGATACAATCATTCAGTGAATGTCAGGTCATTACTTCTTGTGATGGAGACGCAATGTTGTGAAACTTTGTTGCTTGGGAGGTTTTTAAGAAGAGATTAGACAGTGTCAGTGCCAGACTGCATTGCTCATCCTCCCTTGGGTGCAGATAGGCCTGTGTCCTGTGATTCCGTAGCTGCAGCTACGTCTTTGTTTAAGCTTTACCTTCCCTGTCTCTGCTCATGTGGAGGCATCCCTCTCAGTGCTAAGCCAGGCTCTCTGAGGCCTCAGTCTCTAACTACATCCCCTCTCCCAGCCCAATTTACAGTCTGTACCCATATAATCCGTGATACCCTTGTTCCTGAACAATTTGTATTTCTTTAAGAAGGAGTCTATGCAGCAGTGGGGGAAGATGTTGGAAAATTCTTTCAACTTTAGCACATACTGAATGATCCCTGTATTCATGGTTAATGCTTAGGTTTGTACATGGAGTGCTTAGTGCAAATGCCAGAGATTAATGTGGCCATGTGTTAACTCCCTGCATCATGTCTAATAAGTCTGGTGACAGTTAATGTTTCTTTATTTACTTATATCACTGACTAATATGTACTAGTAGATGCCTTAGTTTTGAGAACAAGGATTGTGTGTCAGAACAAAGAACGACAAGGGAAGCACATTATGACCTGATCTCCTATTTGAAATACTCTCAAGGAGAAAAAGATTAATCATAAGATCTGGAACTATATCCAAATAAGTCCACCGAAATCATTAGCATATATGAATGTATTCAGAAAATGTGCTGAATATGTATTAATTTCAGGACTATAACCTGGTCTCTTAGGTTGCTGGTCATGCATGCTTTGATGAGAATTCTCCATGCATCTGACACTGCTAATGAAGTAATTTTGGCTCTCTAACCTGTCTGCTGGTTTTTGGTGACACCCTGGTTGGGTTTTTCTTTTATGGTCTCTCTTGAGTACATGAGTATTTCTATTCAAGGCTCAGAGGTCAAAGAGATGCTTGACTGGTGTCTGGAACTTGTTTGAGCAATATCCTCCAACCTGGGGCTCTGGTCTGGCTCATCAGTTCCAGCAAACCTGGTCCACACCATGGCAAACTGTATGAGAGACAAAGCTGGGACAGACTGCCTTAGAAGGAACAAGAACAAAACTAATAAATACAAATAAGAAAGGATTTGGCATCTTTACAGAGTTGGTAATAATAAGGAGAATGAAACCTTTCACAAAGGATTTTTCATGGGTGGAGTTGCCACCCATACTTGTAACAGTTGAGAAGCTCATCTTCCTATCATGGTTCATTATAGAAGAAAAGGAAAGCTTTAGTAAATGTATTTTGTTCTTTAATTGATACATAGAACTCACCTGCAAATGGATTTTTCAGAAAGATTTCAACTCTTAAACACTTTTTTTATTTTTTTCTTAAATTTTATTTTAATTTCGAACAAAATGTAGTCTGATATTTCATGTGAAAGAGAATATTTACACAGGGAAATGTCAGAAGCACAGCAAACACATCTATCACTATCACCTGGAACTGTTTAAAAAAGTTTCCATGGAGAATTTTATCAAAATTAGCACATTCCAGAAACATTTTCCTTTTGCTTAAATGGCATTTTCAAGGGGGAAAAGAAAAGTTATATAAAAAAATAGTTTGAGCAGTTTTATGGGTATTTTTTTTCCCAGTAAACTCATTTGCTTGGATTTTTAAAACTAGACATAGAAGAAAATCACTAAACAATGTGAGTGCGGGTAATAATCCTACCCTGGGAGAGAAATGGAATATTTTAATATTGTGAGGTCCTTATGATCTCTGCCTGCTAAGATTATATGGTAATAATATTTTTTTGGTGCAGAAACAAGTGTAAATTCTTTACTGTACAAAATGTCATTGCACAGAAACAGTGCCATATAATATCAACACAAATCTGAAAAAAACTTTTTAAGAATTCCCCTGTAGAAATATACATAAACATACTTGTTTCAAATTGTCAAAATATTTTAAAAAATATATAACTCTGATTATCTGTACATTTATGTATTCCATATGAAATAAAGTATTTTTCCCTGTTCAACTGTATTTTGAGATATTAAATTTAAATATTCCGTTAAGATGTTCGAACAGAAAATGTACTACTCAAAGTTTCTCCTAAGGTACTTGAAGGAAAAATATTCGTCAGTATTTAATTTCACAGATGTACATGCATACACACATGTACACACAAATAATAGTATTTTTGAAATAACATTTCTGATGGAATTCAATTTTTAAAATCTTTTTCTGACCAGCTCCACTGAAGAGCTATAGGGTGAGAAATGTTCATAAGAAGAGAGGAGTGATTTTTTTTCCTAAATATCCTCCAAGGATTTATTGTTTCAGAAACATTTCTTGTTCCTCTTTCAGGGGCAGTATCTTTGAGAATAATAACTATCAAGAAATTTTCTACTCATTCTATCAGTTTTTCAAAGCCATAAGAATGTTAGCCATACCCAACAACCTGCTATAAGGAGTTCCAAGAAGAGCTTCCATTTGTTAATTTCTAAATTCCCATCTGACAGTTTCATTTCATAGTTTGTATTTTGAAAAATCCCATAAACATTGTTTTCGCAGACCCTTATCATATCATCTTTCAGTCTCTTTATTTAGGCCTCAGAGTTTCATGGACAGATGCTATTTTATACCTGTGATCTCTCTTGTTGCCTTTTTTTCTGTGTCTTCTCTAGTTCTCTTACTTGCTCTAAGAGATGAGGAAAAGTAGAAGTGCACGCAGCATCATGTTAAGGGACACTTCAGACTTGCAGTGCTTTTCTCTCTCTTGCATTCCTAAATTTTACTGTTGGTGAGATGATACTTTCTTAGCACTATATTTTATCATCCCAAGACCTCATTTCTAAATAGCTCTGAGCCCATCATGGCACAAATAAAGTGAAGAGTTCCGTTCTCAAGTTCATCAGCAAAACCTGGGACTGAGTTCTTTGTGTGAGGAAAAGGAAAGTAAGGGACAAGAAGTTCTAGATACAGTAATACCTTTAGATAATGATCCTAGGCAAGATGTTCGGAGTGAAAACGCTCACAGAAAGCTGTTATCTACAAGAAAGGCTGAAGGAGATGAAAGATGATGAAGAGCCTGATGCCAAGGGTATAATTTGTCAGAGAATAAAAGATGGGGAAAGGTTAAAAAAAGGAATTAAAGAAAGCTTAGCATTGTTTGGAAACTATGTATAGAAAGCAGTCTGCTGAAGGAGAGCACTGTGGTGAAAAAACATTCAATGTAAAATCTGCTTACCCAGGAAAAAGGAAGAAACGGAGGAATAAAGTGCCCAGAGCTAGACACTATCATCTCTGCTGCAGTGCTGGCAGTTCATTTAATAACTTTCAATCCTATGTCTTGGTATTACAAGCTTTAAAAGCTCCAGCTGAAAACAATTGCTATTAATAACCCCCCTGCTTTGCAATATGAAAGCAGCAGGTACAACAGAGAGACACCTATAATCCCCCCATGTTAGACAGCAGCAGAACAGCACTCAGCCAACCATGGAGGAGAATCCTATAAAAATACCCAAATCCATCTCTCCATGATGGATGGTCTTTGTACGAGCACTAAAGTGTATTCCCTTTAGTACCACTGTCTATTGATGCTGAGCTACTAAGTAATCTGAGGGAAACTAGGAAGCGATCGCCATGATAAAAAATAAAATGGATTGGGGATAAAGATGGAATTTCGTCAAAACCATCATGATCAGAACAATATTGCCTGAGAAATGGGGAGCTTTATATCTGTCAACATGTCAGTGTTTGGACAGGAAACCAAAGCCTTGGAGATTGGTGTCAGAAGAGCGATCTTTTTCTTCGATAAGCACCATGCATGTACCAACATGAAATACAAGTGCAATCTTGCTGACTAGAATTCATGACAAGTAGCTCCTGTGAGAACAGTCTGAAACCACAAGACTGCTCAGATATTCCTGGATGACTTCTCATATTCACTAAGCATTTACTCAGACTTTACTCGTGAAATACATCTTGCTAATACATAGGACTTTTCTGAACCATTCAGGATTTATTTCTGATTTTTGAATTGTGCCAAATCTTGCATACTTTATGTGGACTAATGAGAAGAAATCATTAATGCTGACAAAAGGATTCACAGGATTAAAGGTAACAGGTAGGATCAAGTTCTACAAAAGTACTAAGACTGAAATGCTGACAGAATTAGCGGGATTGAAAGCTGACTTAAAAGAGTTAACAGAAAAAAAACAGAAATTAGGAAAAATATGTTGACACTATGATTTTGAGAAAGAAAAACTCTGAGAAAAGTCACATAGAAAAATGTTAATTAGTTAGGATTTGACACTTGGGGGCCACCATATTTCTGAACAGTATGGGCACAGAGGTGAATATCTAAGGACAGAAGCAGCTGATCATAGGAAGTAATAGCATGGTGCCAGGAAAGAAAAGCATACAGAAACCTATTTCCTCACTGCATGTGTTAGGTGTTCACTGCAGTGAGCAATCATGAAATCACAGAATAGGTGAGAATGGAAGGTGCCTCTGGAGTTCCTCTGGTCTTACCCCCAGCAGATTAGGGCCCCCTTAAACAGATTACTCAGGACCATGTCCACTTGTGATTCCAGCATTTTCAAGAATGGAGATTCTTTAACCACTCTGGATGACTTGCTGCAGTGTTTTACCACCCTTACAGTTAGAAAGCTTCTTCTTGTGTTTGTTTGAATAGATTTTCCTGTGTTTTCATTTATGCCCACTGCCTCTTGTCCTGTTTATTATTGACTTCTTTATTGTCTCTCCTGAAGTATTTATGCAGATTGATATAAGATCCTCCTGAGCCTTCCTTCATCTAGGATGAACAGTTCCAACACTCTCAGCTTCTCTTCATATGCCAAATGCTCCACATACCTCATCATCATTATGGCTTTTTGCTGGACATGCTCTGGTATATTCATGTCTCTGTTTCAGTGAGCCCAGAATTTGACCCAGCTGTCCAAGTGGGAGCCTGATTCCTTTTTCTGCACTAGAACCACTTTATGTCTCTGAACAAGGGGAAAAGAAACAAACAACCTCCAACCTGTGGAGTGACTTTTCATAGCCTTTTATCAGGAGGATTTAAAATAATTCAATAGAACCACTGGGAAGAGATTGACAGCGAGGAAGAAAGTGAAAGCCATGTGAGCAACTCTTACACCAACAAGGGAAAATAGTATCCAATTTCTGTTAAAATGTTTTTGGAAAGAAATTGATTGGAAACACAAGGGTTCTGAGACTTCCAGGCTTTTGAAGTCTGCAGAGGGACATTCATGAGTACTGAGGCTAGAAACATTCAGCTGCTCTGAACTTGATCATTTGCTGTAGAGTTCCAGTGCTTGCCATGAGAGTATTGTCTGGTTAAACTCCAGCTAAGACCCTTACAGCATAGCCTTAGCACCTTTAGCAGTTTAAAAAACCTTTTGGCATGGGACAAATTTCTCTAGGCTGAAACATGACTCACTTTCTGAGCTGAATAGTTTGGGGTTTATTTTTTCTGTTCATAAAATGTTTTCAAATCTCATGGTTTGAGTTATCTGGGAATTGCAAGCACTTTTCATGCCTGAAGACCATTTCAGATGCTTTGCTTGTGCACAAATAATTCAATGTTTGGGAAAACAAAATCTTGGCGTGGAGGTCTTCTGCAGCAGATAACAAGATAGTAGTTTCTTAAACAAAGGAATAAGAGGACCAGAAATAAAAAAGAATATTAGAAATATTAAGGCCATGGGGTTGGTTAGCCTGTTTCTTCAAGAAGATGTCATGACTCAAAGGGTGAGAGAGATACTCATGTAAGATGAACACGAATAATTATAATAAGTATTTAACAACTACTATATTTCAGGCTTTAAGAAAGAATTTTCCTGGGGACAGGTTATTCAGTAACCCATAACGGCTTCTTTAAATTTGGATGTTTATTTATTTGCTTGTCTTTTTTTATTCACAATTATTTTTTTTGGCTGGTGTTGATGCCTGTGATTTTTCATTGAGTCAGACAAATCTCTTTTCATGGGAGACAGGACACTGAATCCATTAGCTCCTGTTCCGAGCCAGTAGAATGGGCCCTGTGTTCCTCTATTATGCATTTTCTGCTTTTGTTCATATGAATCATCCAAATAATGCCAAAGCATGGAAAAGGATCCACAATCACCTATGGCCTGCAGGGAAAACAGAGCAGATATTCACCTAGGCTTTTCACTCTTAAATTCTGTATCTAAGATGGCTCACCTAGGTTCTCACAGAATTCAGGAGAGGGATATATGCAGTGATCTGCAGGTCTTACCTTGGACAATAATGTCAATCTCTGTCGAATCATCTGTTGCTCTTGATGTTTCTTCCTTGCTTCCTTGCTTCTTGATCTTTCTTCTTGATGATGATATCATCACTGCTTGAGCAATTTGCACAGATTAAATCACTAGTGATATGAAATCCATCCCAAAACTTGCATAAGTGTATAACCAGCACTGATGTCGTATTAGAGTATGATAACAAATGTGGATGCTTTTTGGAATGCCTGCAAGTGAGGGGAAAGGGAAATAAACATCAGGGAGGAAGAAGAAACTATTATGTTAAAAGGCATTGTTGTCACAAGGGTATATGGAGATAAATTGGCAATGAATAAATGTGGGATGGAAAGGGAAAGAACATTCCTGGCCAAAAAAAAAAAAAAAGGTAATTTAAAAATTTATCTTTAATTTATGTGCATAACATGGATGTCCCAGCCTTGTAATATGAGGATCAGGAAAAGGAAACCTAATTCTCTTTTAATTCAATAAATAATAAAATTTTCTGATGTCATACCTGCCTTTTGTGAACAGAAGTTCTCTACATTCCTGATACTGATTGTACAAGAAGAATTTAGTTCATATAAATTTATTTCAATGTATTTCACAAATTTTATGGATATTAATAATTTTACTGCATTAAGGTGAATATTCATTGCATATTTATTTTATTCCACTGCTTAAATGTTATAATTGCAATAAAATCAGGCAGAGTATCATATTATGTTAATGAAAGTAAAGATTTTGACTGAATCCTTAAAGTGTTTAAATTAAGTTAGCAAGAAGTTTAAAATTCAAAATCAGGAGCCAGAGTATGCAGTAGGCATCAAGGCTGTCAAGCCAATTGGAAGCTCCAACTTTCCCAGTGAAAGGATCTGGATAACTGTCATACTGTCATTTCTATGGCATTTGACCATTGCCCCTCAAGGTCTCCAGGCATGCAGGGAGAAGAGGTAATGAAAATAAAAAAATTGTATTTCAGATTAATTTCTAAGAAAGATTTGGGTTTGTAAGACTCAGAGGATTATGGGTTGTGTCTTAATGTCACTCTTGAGAAATAAGTTCTGTCAGCAAATCTTTGCATTGAACTGCAAGATACAATGAAGATAAGGTGAAGAGCTTCACATGCCTCAAATTGGTTAAGAATAAATTGAGGCTTGGTTCTACATATCAGTGTAGAGATATTACAAGATACAATCTGAAGAAATGAGATCAGCACAGTAAACCTGAGCAAACAATTTTGCTTTGTGATATGCATGTAAAAGTCACTGAGAAAAGCAAAATTCTTAATTCCCTGACTTTTATGCATATAAATTTTTCAGCTCTATAGCTTCATTGCTTTGAATTTATTATGATTTGGAGGTTGATTTTTATAATGCTTTCAACTGCTATTGTTTTTTGAACTGAGTTTGGATGCTCAGTACGCAATCCCTTTTCACTGCAGAAACCATAGCAAGATCAATCTGTGTAACTAACATGTACAGGAAATTAGGATAGAGTTTTCATAATCCGTGGGCTTGCATACAAATCTCCAATTTCTGAAATACAGACAGCACTTCCCTCCCTCAGAGCTGGGGATAAAAGCCTGTGAGTGATTCTGAGGTGCTAAAATATGATGGAGACAAGGAACAGATAAGAATCTTGGTAGATAGGATAGACAGATATAAACACTAACCCTGGAAAAGATTTCAAGCAAAAATCTAATCAATAAACATATGAGCAAATGAAAATGCAAATGAGCCACAGAGGTATAAATGTTCAGGAGGAAAGAAAGATTTCTGTAATACTTACCCGTATTGCATTGACTTCAAGTAGCCCTTAAGTGGAACTGACGGTATTACAAACACAATAAGCACTTCTAGACAAACTGGAATAACAATCACTTCAGGAGCCTGGAAGCATTCACAATTCTGCTGTTGTCAACTCTTTCAGTGGCTTTAATTTTCAATGGTAAGCACAACTCCTATATAGTGTTGTCAAAACTGCAATGAAGTTATGTCATTGAATATTAAAGCGCTGGCCTGCGGAATGCCAAACACAGAGATTTGAATTTCATGCTCTCTACTAAACATCAAGACAAATATGTCTAATTTCATAAAAAACCTCACCAGCCCAGAAAGGCTGACAATCAGGCCCAGTGTTGCCACTTTTCCAGCTGAAAACAGTAGTTTCTATTTTAAAAATAACCTCTTCCCATGACATCAGAGGAAGGAAGGAGCAGCATGGGGTTAGGATCCATGGATATAGCATGACATCAAGAATGAAGAGGCTGGGGTACTAAAGGGTACTGTTAATCACTGGACAGAAAATTCACATTTGTGTATGCAAATCTTTTTCTTGGGTTTCTCAGAACAGTTTGGGAGGCAATTCAAGAATTGCATAAGGAAATTGAATTATATACCTAAAAAGATACAAGATTCATTTGCTGTGGAGTTTTCCCAATTCCAGCCTTGATTTTTAAGCTTTGGTGGTGGCTTATTTAACAGGACGAGTAACACACCTGTGCTCTTCACCAAAATCCAGGAGGCTGCTGCCTCCCTTTTCCTTCCTGCCAATGATACCTGATGCTCCAAAACATTCTCAGGGCCTCTGTCTTTCTGTGTCTCTCCATGTCTTCATGAGACTAGAGGTAACCTGTGGTAATCCTTTGAGATCTTGTAGTCTCTCTATTAAATCTACTCAGGCCTGAAATGGGCTTTTTCCTTTGGGGTAGGTTTTATTCTGTCTTACAAACAGTAGTGGATGGCTCTGACCACTAGAAAGATCTGTGAAGCCATATGAACATGAAATTCCTGGTAACCTCCAGCCTATAAAAGCAATTTTCTTTTGGGATATTTTCCAATAGTTCTTAGTTTGACCTTGAAAGTAAAATTTTGCACCTGTATTTATTGAATGAAATAGGTCTATTCATGGAATAGATACCCAAAGCTTACCAATTATACTCAGATGCTCAAAATAGTCTGGACACTGATATTCTGGACAGAATGAGTTCCATGTTGAAGGATTTCTGGCAGGCAACAAAAAAGAGAAAATTAATTGCTTAGTTTTATTTGGCCTACAGTTTATAGATAGCACTGTGGAAAGAAATGTTCACTATTCTGTGTTTGTGCTCTGTGACCTCTCCAGTGTGAGACTGACTGAAATCCACCAAAGTCTTTTCACATAAGTATCCTAAAGCCTTGAAAATTAAAAATCATTCATTACCCTGACTGTATTTTTAGTGCCTAACAAATAATCAACAATTATAATAATTAATGGGGTTTTTTTTTTTGTTGTTCTATAGAGAACCAAAAGCTTATTAGAAACAACACATTTCTCCCAAAGTTACATTGTTTTCAAAATATTTCCCTCTGATTACTTTATTTCCTTGGGGGGGCATTTCTGTGCTCACAGAAATATTTTGAATGCTCTGTTTTACCAGTGCTTATGCCCTCTGAGATCCTGCATTATTAATAATACTAATTATTGCAATTATTTATTATTAGATGAAGGATGAGAGAGTTTCCAGCAATTCAAAAAGCACAGAAGAGGATGTAAGCCTTATCCTGTAGAGGCTGTGGTTCAACTTTTAGACCTCTGAACCATGAGAAGCCCCTGAGAATGAGGAATTGTACTTAGCAAGAGTGTCTGCTAAATGGGCATGGAAAATATATAAATATAAAGGCCTCATACATCGCTAGACTTCTTAACTCAAAAGGTCCCACTGGGGGGTGCTGATAAAAAAAAGTATCCAAGATTTTGTAATAATCCGGAGTACAGATTGCTATCTGAAGAAGTTGATTAACATATGATAATTTAATGAGGTACACTTTTTAAATTTCTGTATATGACTTTTATCTTTTCTGGAGGACAGAGAAATGCCTGGTCATGAAGAGGAAGGTGTTCTGAATGTTTAACCATAGCTCATAGTGTGCAGTGTTATGCAAGTTTTCTGAGCTAAAGCGAAGATAAGAGAGATGCTTTACCTGCAGGTGCAGAACCAGAGCTCCCAAGCCAGTCAGAGAGACCAAGTTCAGATACCAAACAGCTCAGAGTAATGACCCAGCATGGCACAAGGTCACCACTCAGTCCAACCAGCACAGCACTGTCCTACTCAAATAGAAAATTTCACATCTTGGACTTGCAACAAAGACTTTTGTTGCTATGTGTAGGCTGTATTGAGGCCTTTCTTGGAGCGCTGTGTCCAGTTCTGGGCTCCTCAAGACAGGAGAGATGTGCAGCTCCTGGGGCAGATCCAGTGGAGGGCTGCAAGGATGATTAAAGCCCAGACACTGGGACCTCACCAGTGTCTGTCAGTTTCTGCAGGGAGACGTCTGAGGATGGACCAGGCTCTGCTCAGTGGTGAGACAAGAGCTTAAGTAGATCTAGGCAAGCTTTAACTTTTATATTTAATCTTCTAATCCTCCCTTCTACTTGTTAGGCAGATATTTGTTCATCACAGCATAATTCTGATTAGATAATTTAAAAGAAAATGCATTGCTCTTCACACAGAACTGGAAAACAAAAGGTGGTTGTAGATCAAATATTGTGTCTTCAGCTTGGTCTAAAGCTGGCGAAATGCCACCTGCAGTATCCCTGAGGAAGGTGCATGAAGGAACCAGTGACAAAACACAGACAGAATCATTTTTGCAACTATGGCTACAGAAGCTTTTAGGTATTGCTTTTCCCTTCAAAAGATGGGCATGCTTCCCCTTTCTGACAGATGCCTTTCTACCCAAGCCCACAGCAAGTGATTTTTATATCTGAAACACACTCAAAAGAATAAAGAACAATAGATGTACAGCTGGAAACAGATCCAATCCAGCAATCCAAAAGGCTTTTTCTGAACATCTGACTCAGGAACTTCAGAAAAAAAAAAATTATTAAATCAATTCAGAAACAAAGATTTGTTTTGTTTTAGTTTGCTTTGTTTTTCAGATGGACTTACTCCCACTTCCCTTTATGTAAAAGGAGGAGTCCTGTTTTAGATTCAAAATGCCTTAATGGCAGTGAAGTATGTATTAGATGCAATCACAGAAAAACAGCATTGCAAAGGGTCTTAAGAGGGTTTGTAATCCATGTAGTTCTTTCCCCAAGGCAGGATCGACTACTCTAAGCCATTTGCAAGAGAAGATTGTCTATCTCTTGTTCTCAGTAATGACCAGTGATGTATTGCAAACCATGTACTTACACATATTACACCAGAATTTGGAGAATACAGGCCAGATTAAAGTCTTACCAGCTGACACTGTGCAAACCTGTAGAAAGAAGCAATTCCAGTTCCAATTCCAGCAATTCCAAACAGCCTTTGGTCTCAGCAGAAAAAACAGCTAAGGGAAAGAGAAATAATGTGTCATCATGGTTATTTTGTAGGGGATTTCTAACTTCTTAGTATTAGCCTAATCCATCTCAGGTGTTTCATAGCTAATAGCAAACCTCCAGCTGACCACAACTTGTGTTAACAGAAACCACTACATATTGCACAAATAATATACAGAAAAAAAAAACGAAAAAAAAACCTCTGTGTGGGACTCCTGTATAACACACCTCTCTCACAAATCCAAAATGGCAACAAAGACTTCTATACCTAGCAGGATGTTCTGTTATTTTCTTTCTTGACTGCACATTTATAAAAGAAAATGATGCCTTAGAAAATAAATAATAATTAGAAAAGCGTAGGCCATAATGGAGTTTTCCCAACACAGCAAGCAGCTGTGGAGCCAAACAAGCTTATCCACATTCCCTGAGTGATGGTTTATGTTTTGACATTGACTAACTCATCCATGCTCAGGGCACAAGTACTCAGACAATCTCCATCACCAGTTTCCCATTAGAAATCTTGATCTCTGCTGAAACAAGCTCAATTCCCTTCATTATTTCCCAGCTGACAGACGGCTTGAGAGGGAGGATATTACAAGTGTCAGTCTCTTTGCCTCCGGACAGGCCATGGATGACACAAGAAGGAGAGAAACAAACAAATAAAAAATATCTCTCTTTGTGTGGTAACTTTTAATGCGTTTGCTGTACCACTATGCTTCATTCATTTTCCCAAAACTAGTTTAGCAGGATTATTTTCTTGGAAATCCTTCAGAGAAGGTGCTCTCTATCCCCTTTTTCTCTGAATTTTTGTCAGGCTCTTGGTATTTCACAGAAAGAAGGAGGCAGCAATCCATCTTGAAGAGATATTTTGTTATTAGAAGGAATTATAAAGCTTTTAAAATTAGTTGTTTAATAAAATATAGCAAATATTTTTGAGAAGGATGGTGTTTTCTTATTAAACAAGATAAAGAAGGGAAAGATGAGCATTAATGTAGGCTTTTCTATAAAAATCTTCAGAAGGATCATTTATTTGTGTTAATAATTGCATTGTTTTGACAATGAGAGTTCAAGATCAAGATCTGTAGGTTAACAATTGTCATACCTTCTTTAGCTATGACAGAGGTATGATGTTTTGTACTAAGAATTAGTCATAAACACAGTGAAAAATAATTCCTGACCTGAAAATCCTACTGTTTAAAGGCAGAAAATAGACAAAATTGAGAAGGAGCATGGAGATAAAAATGAAAGTGTGTTTTCCACTCAGTATACGTCATTTAAGAATACAGACTGGTTCTAGACATGCATGCAGCTCTTCCCTCATTCTCTGCTCTCACCTTAGTGTGTTTGTGGGTATATCCCATGATATTCTGTGTGCAGGTGCTCCAGAACTGTTCTTGACAATATAATTAGGCGTAAATTAAATATTTGTTGGTCCATTCCTTGAGGACTGAATGTCATGAAATGGCTCTCATCCACATTGCAACAATTTCCTAGCTTTTAAAACATGACTTTCACTGCCTGTTAAGAACAGTCCCTAACCCATACTGGTTGCATGCCAAGGGATACCTTTGTAGGTTCATAATTGTCATAATCCAAACCCATATCTGGAGCTTTTCTGTTTAGTAGTATCAACAACCATCTTCTAGTGTCTGTGAAGGTTCCCAGGAAGTGTTTTGCTTATTAGGGTAGCCATTCCCTATCTGTGCCCTCAGGGCAGCTCTGTGATGGCCAGAGAAAGAGCATCACCACATGTGAGTGTTATTAAATGCATACGAGTAACACCATCTGAGAGGAAAGATAATAAAGGATTGGTGATGTAGGGATGTCACAAGGGTAGTTATTGCCAAAGAGGGTCTGTAGCCTCTGGACTATGAAAATACAGGTCTGGACTACATTAAAAATTAAAACACTTCCTCTTAGATGCTAACATTCACAATTTTGAGGAAAATTTTCATTAAAAATCTGATCCTTTTTTTTTTTTTATATATAGAATAGAAGGCTCTAATCACACAGAACAGAAACAAAATATCAATATTCTGGCATTAAAAGATGAGGAAAAAAATACAAAAAATAAGGTAAATGATGCAAAATAAAATAAGTCATGGAAAAACAAGGGAGGACAGGTATAATGTCTCAAGAAATCTAGTAATGGCCTGCTAGAGGATGGAGGAGAAGGAGGTGCACTTTGCTTTATTGTGTATTTCTGTAGAGTGCAGTAAAAGAAAATTCTACCATCTGTCATCTTCAAGAATTTGGCATGCTATGACATTGGGCAGGTTTGTTCATACTTCCAATCTGCTGCTCGCTCATTTCTGCTGAACAGTTTTGTTCTCCACTTCTCCCACATAGTTTTTATTTTTATCATTATTGTTATTATTTTGAAATTGGTTATGTTTCATTATTCTTCTATAGTTTGAATTCTGTGAGCTAAAATAAAATAAAATTATAGTAATAAAAAAGAACAACCTACCAAATAAAAAAAATCCTATTCTGCCTCCATTACCTGGCTCAATCTTCCTTTTTGATTTTTCCAGATGTCATTTATGTATATTTTTTATGGCGATTAGGCTTTTCCAACTCAGTGTTTGGGATACAATATTTAATTAAATGTGTCATAATGAACATTAATATAACACGAATTTTTAGTGACATTAAAAAACATGAGTAATTTATAAGAAATGTATGTAAGTAGGTTATATTTCCTATTAGGGAAAGTATATTTCTTCAGGATATAGCAGGGAAATGTCTATGTCAGAAGTTACAATTGCAAATGGAAAGACAGGATTTCCTTGCTGTATGTCACTGAAAGCCCTAGATGTGGGATTTATTTAACCCATCTGGCCCAGCTGGGTGATAATGTGGATATCACTTCTCAACTAATCTCCCATCTGGAGAAATCCCTGCCACCACTGCGTGCTCCAAACATGGGCCACCAAAAGAGAAGGGCTTATTGTTTCTCACGACATCCAGGAGGGCTTAGACAACCACTTCAGGGTAGGGGCTGACCTTTTCTGTAAATGCTAGACAAATAAACCTATTCCTAAATCACACCAGGAGAGCCGGGTTCCTAAATCTGCTGTGTTAGAGCTTTGAAAGGATAAAACTTGTGGCCTCATAGTCCAGGACACAGATTTAAGTGTCCTTGATTTCCTGACATCCTGAAAGAAAAAAAAAAAAAAAAAAAGTTTTTAATTTGTGCAGCTGTTTAAGCTTTTGTTAGAATCTATCTCATACTTCATATTTCGGATATCCAAGATTGATACATCTTCCTATTTCAGTCACACTTTAAATAAAAAAGAAGTCTTTAGGATTGTCCTCGTGGCTTTCAGGAGAAATTTTAGTATCAATATTTAGCTTCAAGAGGAAAGAGGTTGTTTTGTAGAAAAAACACATAGGAGTAGAAAAATATTCAAATTGTGAATTGTAGAATGAAGAATGTCAAAATACAAAAAATTTGAAGCAGATTACTTAAAGACCATTTCACGGGTTTTCAACACAATGTGTTTTCAACATTTTAAAATTTATTTATGTGTAAGGTTTTTTATTGGTATAAATTAGGACAGTTAAAGCAACTTTGGTGAACTGAAATTATTAGAATGATAATATAATTGCATTATAATTGTAATATATATGTAGGTGAGAATCTAAGTTTGAGGGAAATGGATATTTGTTCAGATTAAGGAATACTTTGTGTGGTTTGATTTTAACCTGAAGGGAAAGGATGAGGATTTGGGATTATTGGGAGAGGCAAATAAAAGCTGGAAAATGATTCATTAGGCTAAGAAGCAGATAGACCTGCAGGGGAAAACTTGAGACTTGAAATACTGAGAGTGGTGATGACTCAGGGGAGTTATACTAGACTTGGAGCAGTGAGTTTCATAGCACAGTTTGGCCCACGGCCTGGAAAGAGTTTTCTTGCTGTCTGTCAATGTTCAAACGAATATTCTTCAAATTTAGCACTCTCTTTATAGTGTCTTCCATCTGGGGATCTGTAACATCAAGGTGTGAGAGAGATCAAAATTTGGCCGAGTAGTTTATAATTCAGGGGAACATGCTTCTAGCCATGGTGACACGTTCTACGTAATCAATAAATAGCAACATTTACAACATCTGTGTGAAGAATTTTCTTGGTAATTAAGACATAAGTAGACACCTTTCTCATAAGTCAGATTTAACAGATCAATTCCTTGAGCAATAATGATGGAATGTAAATTTTCTCTGGTTGGTTGTTTGCACTTTTTGTCTTTTGCTTTGTTGTGTGGCTTGGGTTTTTTTGTTGTTTGTTTTTCTTTGTTTCTTTGTTTTTGGTTTGGTCTGGTTTCCTTTGTTTTTTTGTGTTTTTCTTTGTTTCTTTGTTTTTGGTTTGGTCTGGTTTCCTTTGTTTTTTTGCTTTGGTTTGGTATTTTTGTTTGGCTTTTTGCGAGGGGTAAGAGGGGGTGGGGCAACTTGAAATTGAAGTTATGAAATGGGATGTGTGGAATTTCCAGGAAAAAATAACTAACTTTTAGAAATTTCGTACAGTGAAAATTCATACAAGCAAAGTAGAGAAATTAAAAAAAACACAGACTAAGGAAAGATGAGGGAAAGCATCTTGGCTGGCCACAATCTCCCCTGTAGAGTCCTTTGTACAACACAGTGCAATATTTGACACAGCAATGAAATTACAGGAGTTCTCCCCGCCGTCTGTGTGAAACTCTATAATCTCTAGGATTGTTTTGTGCCAGGTAACCGTCCTAAGGAAAAGTTCCTGAGTATCACTGAGTGTGACACCTACTTCATAACAGTAAACCAATCAAGAGGTATTTCAGCACCCTTCTCAGGTTTTATACAAATGCTCTCACGTGTGATTTGTAGATGAAGTTCAGAGAAGGTGAACAAACAAAATTCATTAAACACAGGTGCAGAAAAAGGTGAAGAGAAAAATCTTTCTTTGTCCTTCCAGGTAATGACAAGAAGTCATGAAGCATGGGCTTAGCATATACCAGGAGACAAATGTCATACTTCATACCGGTATCGTTTTTCTCATCAAAAAAACCTTGTTGTTCTGACTGTGACAATACTTGGTTGGCCTTTTGTTATGTTCTCATCTGCTTCTGGTTATCTAGTCATTACCCATCAAACTCTGCTGTCATGAGCCACTACCATGCAATTTTTTGGTTCACTGTAGGTCAAGGATAACAAATATTTTTGATTGCATCTTATTTTCTTAGTGTCTTGGAGGGGGGAAAAACAAACAGTTAATCTATTTCATTTTACTGATCACCATCAGGAGTTCTGGATGGGTAATTTTGTGTTGTTACTCTGTCCCCATCTCATAAAGTTTCATTTACTGCCTTTTTAAACAAATGATGACTGCAAATCTATTTGTCACACAATAGCTCTCAAACATGCCAAACAATAACTATTACTATTCTTGGCTTGTTTGATCCAAATGGCATTTGCAGATATTATTCCTCCCCTCTCCTTGATATGACTTCAATAGAAACCTTTAAATAAATAAAACAAAACCCAGAGCAAACCTCAAAAGCAATAAACCAACACACAAAACGTGGAAAATAATTATAAAACAGTGGCTGTTACCATTATAAGTGGGGAAATCCAATTATGAGTTGTCAATATTATTCTCCTTTCAATTGCTTCAGAAAGATTCAGATGTGTATAATTTTTAGGGTGATTTCATTGGTTTTGTCAAAAAAGAAACAGAAACTATGTAGCTGAGAGAGGAGTTGACCCCCAAAATTCTTCTTGTACATAAACATGCAAATACACACACATATATACAAAGACACAAACACAGAGTGGTCGATATCAATTTTCAAATGTTCTATTGATTTCAGTAGCCCTTAATTTCAAGACAAACAATAGTTTCTTTTGTAATTTCCATGCTGCTGATATAACTGCCATCATTGCTGACCTGTATGTTGTCAAATAATATTGATTGGGCATGAAATGGAGCAAGAAGGGGCTGGCAGCAAGGTGTGTGGTGGGAGGAGAGAAGACTATGGGTGCCTTTTTATTAACTGAGGGAATAAATGACAGGGATGCAACAACTTTATAGTGAAGTAGCTGAGAGGGCTGGGTCCTCAGCCTGGGCTTGGATCTCCATTATGAATTTGGGACTCGTCTCTGTACTCCTTTCTCCACTCTCTCCCATGCTGGATCCGCCTATCTGTTCAAACTACAAATTCATGGGAGGTTTTTCAGCTTCAATTCATTAAAAGCATTTCTAAATAAAGCCAGGGAAGGATGTTTTTATGAGGAAACTGCTGGGGGCTCCAGAGCCACAGGTTTTCTCTCTCCTCTATTAGTGAATCCAGAATCCAGAATCTGGTGAATTCTGGTGAATCCAGAATCATGCTTCCAAATTTCTAAGAGTTCTGCATGGTCCTTTTGCACCATCTTCATTCTCAAAAGTATGGTTTCAATTTCTTTGTCTGCCTTGTCCTTTAAATTGTACAGTCTTTATGATAAGTGATTAAATCACTTCAAACAGCTCTTACAGGGCCATGTCCTTGAGCTTCTGGAGGGTGCTGGACTACAGACACATTTCTGGAAGCGCTGGAACTGCGTCAAGTGCCATAACTGAATTTGCACAACCTACGGACACAGAGGGCAGCTTCAGGACTAGACTTCAGAACTCATTCTGGTGACTACAGACTTTACTGTGATTGTCAGTCCTGAGATTTACTTTGCAGGACTCCATCCAGTATCTTGTGCTCTCTAAATCAATATTAAGTCCAAAGTATCCTCATAATCATGTCCAAACTGGGAGTTATGGATATTTGAAAGAAGCCTCTGGCTCTCATGCAGAAAGGAGAATATTCATTCACTTGCCTAGACAACATGCTGACTGGTGTAATTATATTCTACCAGCTCAAATTTCTCCTGCAGTATCTGCTGGCTTTGAAATCATTCTTAACTTCCTGTCCTGAGCTGCTTTGTAGTATGCCTGTGTGTTTTAAATCATCTGAATCAGCCATGTATCTGCAGTGATGATACCACAGCTGACTCATGCATTAGTGTACATACCTCAGCCCAATTAATCTTCCTCCAAGGAAAACTGCATAGATTATATTTTATGACTACATGTTATCCAGGATCTTTCATCCTAAAGCATTTTAGTATGTCTTACTAGGCTATATGTACATATACACATACACATTTCTGTATATGCACACGCAGTGAGAAAGGAAAGGGCAGTAATGCAGTGTCAGGATCCAAATTTGGGTCATAGATGAAAAAAATCCAGCTCTGGGGTATTCTGGTGCATGTATTCTTATATACTTATTTACACTAACATTTTGCTTAACTGACTTGATTAGGATTCAGAAGAATTTAGATGCAATATACCAGGTCAATCTATAGCATAGATATGAGCCTATGGGTAAAATACTAGGCCCCTTTGGAATCATTGTAGAAATTCCCAAAAGACTGAAAACTTCTTTCTGTCTAGGAATCATTCCCTTCGGCATGACAGTGCACCCCTCACTGGAGTGGGAAGCAGCTGCAAAGCTTTAATGAATGAAAAAGAATATAATATCCAGCTAAAACTAGAGTGTGAATTATAAGTAGGCAAATCAACCAAGAGTTACTCAAATTTAAATCTATTGAGGATGCTGGGGTTAATGACTAGTTTGTGCACTACATTTCCTTCCTTTAATATTATTTGAATATTGTTGTATTTTATTTTAATTACATTCAATCTTAGCTTTTCTGTTACTTTATAGAGGGAGAACATTTGTGCTCACTAGCTTGGAAAAAAGCAGAAGCAAATGTCAAACTTACACCACCACCATGGGATCTAAAGCTCAGTTTAATTCTAATTCAGTTTAATTCTAAGACAGATCTAAATTAAAAGTACCTTCCTTTCTCTGTGGACTCCTTATTTAAAGATGACAGGTCCCCAAGTGTGTGTGTTTGTGAGGCTAAATGTTTTACTGAAGGATCATGAGCAGAGCCCAAGAGAAAAGCAGATAAAAAAAACCAATAGATGTAATGGATGATTTCAGATACTAAGACTTGTTTGAGTTTCCCACCCTCTTAAAATGCATCTGTTCATCTTGTTCTGTGTGAAGAGGTCTTTTACCTTTCAGTCTGAGCACAGCAAACTAGCTATAAGAATCTCATGGTACATGGAGAATTGTGACATGCATGGGGAGAATCTGTTGTGGAAGTAACTGGTCCCAAGTCTTGAAATTGTATATTCTGGTGAATAAGAAGGTAAATATTGCACTATCTCAAAAAATCACTACTGTGTTCTCTAGAATTTACTTATTTAGTGATAGGGAAAGTTCAAAATATTCTGGAGACCCACCAAGATAAAAGTCTCAAGTATTAGATGTTGGTAGCTAACTGCTGAAACCGACTTCAAATTTTGCTGCATTTACAGGAATTTGTGCCAGTAAGGACAATGGTTGAACAAATAAAGATAACGTAGATGTGAACAAATGTGAGCACAAGGCTGTTCAAATCTCCAGAAACATCTGTTAGTTTGGGAAACAAAGTTCTATGGACAAATTTTCCCCAATCCCTTAGCTTTCTATGGTCAATGAATGACATTCCTTCACAGTTGTATCAATAGGATGTAATTCTGGCCAGATCAGCCTGTCAACAAGGAACAACATCAAATAATTTTGTCCATTTAAATACATCATTTGCTTTTTTCTATTTTTCTTTCTTTGTCGGTGAAATGGGACTATTAAAATGCCCTCTGCATCCCAACATGAGAACGGGGGAAGACGCTTCACTGTAGACAAAGCACAGAGTGCAGGCAAAATTGCCATCGTACAAACAACTAGAGGATGCAGAAGATGTAATAAAATGAATACAAAGGAACCTCTGATTGCCCAGTGCCTGAATTATAAAAATGGATCCGTGGTAAAAGTGATGTTTTTTGGTTCAGATGTTGAGCTCCCTGATATAAACACAGTAAACATACACAATAAAATCACAACAACTGTTTTACTCAAGGTCTTGAGAGACCATTGTCACCCCTGACTAATATGTAATCAGCTGTGAATGTTCAGTTCAGAGGATATTCTTAGTTAAATGGTGTCTGCTTCTGATAGAAATGAGAAGTTTCTAATTTCTGATGAAAAAAATAATTATTGGGAAAATTCAGAAGTATAGGAGAGTGTGTGGGGATTAATCAAACATATTTTCTGAGTCGTTTCCTTAAAAATCAGCATTATAGGAGGACACTCCGTCCCACTCCAGTCCTTTCTCCCACTCAGAGATTGCTAATTCCTTCCCCTTTCCACTTCTCAACCACTCATGGCCCCATCAAGAGAATCACAGAGGTTGGAGAACTTCTGCTAATATTAATTCCTTTACAGAATAAGCTCTGTGTCACAAAGACAAGAAATGTGGTAGAAGATTAAGAATTGGGATTACTCCAAGTGACACTGTTTCTGTCCAGAACCTCCACTATTTTGCTTGATCCAGGGTTGTGTACTTTCATGCAGCAATGGGAACATCTTTGTCATGATCTGGCATTCCACACAAAGAGATGGGTGACTGTAACTGTCTTTACATCCTTACAGGTCCACAGACTTAGCCAGGACAACAAGCTCTGTCTTGTGTCAAACAAGGACAGGAATATTGGGAACGTGTTTTGCTAAACAATAAGCTATATATAATAAAAAAAGAATTAAAAAACAAAACAAAACAAAAACAAACAAACAAACAAACAAAACCGGAAACAAACAACAACAACAAAACAAAACCAAATACCCCAAGCCAAACTAAATCAAAACCAACCAGTAAATTCATAAGGACAATGACTTTCACATCATTAGATAAGCCAGGACAAGGACTCACCAGGATACGTGGTAAATCACAACAGAAAAAGAAATAGAGCTAGCTGTCTGTAACTCAGAGTATTTACAGGTCTTTGGATGATACTCGTTCTCAGTACCAGGAGATCTCAGGCACTGGGACTCTTTGAAATTATTTAACTTACTACAGGGCTATAAACTTCAACAGATACAGTGGCTAGAGCAATGAACACAACAGGACCTGCTTTTACATCAAACTGCAGCATGCATTGAGGGTAAAGGGCTTAATAGATGTAAATAAATACGTAAAAAAAGGTGAATACTTGAGTTCATGTTCTCAGAACTTGACTTAAAGCTGCTTTTCTCAGGAAAACAGATTCCTAATTCTGGATTGTTTGAATGATTGTCATCTTCTTCCATTCATGGCCACAAATGCTCTTCCAAGTTTAGCCGAGTTGATAGTTGTAAATTTGCTGTAATCTCAGTAGCCAGATCACAGTCTGGCTTCCCTCTCTGTTTAGAGTGATTTAAATTCAGTCCTCCTCAGTTGTGGATGACTGTACTAGCTTCAAGACAGTACATTGTTTCATGCATGGAAATGTTATATTTGTGCCCAGAATTTCTCAGAGGTGTTCATGAATGAACTGAGAAAGTCCAAAGATCTGAGAAAGCTTCAGGCCAGTCTTTTCACTTTAGCCAGGCTCCCAAAGAAGAGATTTTAATGACATTAAGACAAAAATAAGACCTTCGGTACCTTCTTTACCCCTTCAATATTTAAAAAAATCTCTACAAAATGAAACCATTTCTAGAGCTCAAGCCTGTCCAGACTGTCTATGCTGTTGAGCGACTGTATTAGGAGATTGGTGTAGGACAGATTCTTATGGGCCTAAATGTTGTATGATGGAGAATTTGGACCCAGATACTTCAGAGATAACTGGGCAAACACTAACCAGACTTCCACTAATCTAACTCTGCACCAAGCAGCTGATCATTGAATGCTGGAGGCTCTTAACCTGAACCAGCTGTCCCTCAGACAAGAGCAAATATATCAGTTGCCTGCAACCTGGTTACTGCTCTGGAAAAGAGCCAGAGTGGAGTCAGGGAAGAGAAAATGATCCAGCCAGTAAGTCAGGCAGAGCACCTTTCACTCTGGATGATTGGAAGGCTGTGCTCTCAGGGCAAAGACCCTAGGGAAGGAAGATGGTTCCCTGTACTCCAGTCTTCCTACCTCTGTATTTCTTAGTTATATTCCCCTCATTTTCCACACTCCCCCATGTTTGTTGGCCAGCGTAGTTAATGTGCATACAAACTGCAAATGCCTTAGAGTTTGTTTGTTTGGTTTTTTTCATTTTTATTGTTGTTTTGCTTTGTTTTGTTTTTGCTTTTCTTCCTCACGTCCCCAAAGAAACATCAAAGTACAAAGGAAAGAAGGCAATGCTAAGAACAAGAGTGAAAGCCAAACAAAAAGGCAGAGAGAAAAAAAAAATATATATATAGAGAGAAGAATAAAAGAATCTAGTAGTGGCCTTGCAGAACATTCTTCAAGGGGGTTTGCCTTCCTTCAGAGGAAGTCTAGATATATGTTTGTTTGTTTCCATTTTCAAATCGGGGCTGTTGGTGCACATTCAGAGGAGAACAAAAGCAATGCAAATTTCAGGGGAGGTGATCAGTGCAGCAGGCTGCTGACAGGGCCACCTGGCTACTGCAAGCAGCCCATTGCCCGCTGTGCTCACCTGCTTAAATATTAACAACGAGGGGGAAGGCGGAAATGTATCAATTAAACATCAGGACTGTCTGAGCGGGAAGATGGATTGTTTTCAGGACACAATGCAGGCAGTCGCATCCCCTGACTTCTGATCCTGCCTGCCAAACCCTCTGAATGTTAACCTATGCTAACGTGTTTTATCTCCCTCCTCACCCTTCCCTACCAGGACGTGATTGTGGCGCATAAAGGGAACAATATTAATTTTCCAAAAGTGAGGAACAGAGATTCAGTGTTAGCCCTGAAGCAGATCTGCACTGACTGCAGCTCCAGACCAGAACCTGGCACCTTTCTTCTACACATATTCCTATTACCACAAACACCTGGTTTTGAAACATCCTTTTATGGGAATTGTCTCCAAATTGTGGCACATTTGGTGAATGGGATTAAAAAGAAGTTAATCTGAAAAGTCTAAAGAAAAGGAATCTCATGCACAGTGACCTGGTTGGGTGATGGCTTGCAGTTGTGTGCAGTGCTGCCCAGGCAGTGGGGAACATGCTGTCACCTACACAAATTCACCTGCAAGCTTGGTAGGCATTATGGCAGATGGCCTGAAATAAACTGAATCCTTTCAGCTCTTACTAGTACCTTAATTTCATACTGGCCTCATTTTGGTTTGAATTTCAAGAGATTTAAAACAGAACATTTTTACCTCTTCAGCTGTGCTACATAAAATACTTGCTGACAGTTCAAATCTGCAGATAATTTACTCTACCAGTATTTCTAAGAACTAATTACCTGTTTGTATAAAATGATGAAATCTCATTATATTAAAAAAAAAAAAGACAAAACCAAAAAAACAACAACAACAAAAAACCCCTCCATTCATTTCATTACACTATCTAATTACTGCTGTGCTTGTACAGTATTGTGTTACTGCCTGATCACAGGCTATATACTGTACAGATGTGTTACTTTAATTAAACAAACGTAACTAGTCATACAAAGCAACAATAATTCATGATTAAATTCTCAAGTGCTAGCCATTGATCCTGAGTTTTGTTTAACCAGTGGAGGGTGAACTCAGGGTTTTGTCTTGCAGAAAGATTGGTCTTTTGGTTCCATAATCTTTTTAAATGCAATGATTGCTTAGAGTTCCTTCAAATCAAAGCTGACAGTCTAAAGCTGGACAAAAGGCTTTTGTCATGAGTCAAAACCCAGAATAATGCATTTTAAATTATCATGATTATTTTTTCTATTTGTTGTGGTGAAATCAGATAAAGAAAGGATGAGTGAGAACATGAAGCAAGGATATCTGAACAGAGAAGATGAAAAACCATTGAAAGAGAGAAGAGGAGCAAATAATGACAAAATCACTTAGCCAAGTACCCTCACTGAGTCAATTACACAGTAGATGAACCTCTGGTCTCAAGAGGCCCAGAATATTGTTGTACCCTCTTTACCCAGCTACAAACTTACAATCATCACATACAACCAGCACATCAATGAGGAAAAAAATACGGTTGACTTCCAAGAAGGTTCTCTATTTTAAGACAAATGCGAAATTGGACCATAATAAACATTTGCAAAGAAAACATATAAGAGGTTTTTTTTTTTTTTTTAAGAGATTGAGTAACATTGAACAGTACTACTTCTCGTTGTAGGCAGATATCTTGGTCTTGCACATATCTTGGTCTTGCAGCTGAAGGAGGAATTCATGGCTCTATATAAGGGTTCAGCTTGATAATGTATTGATATTATATATGTTACTTATTTAACAGAACTTATAAAATCAGAGTTTGGACCATCCGGCTTTCAGGGACTTCAAACCACTTCCCAAAGTGCAATTCTGTGTTAAGTCAGAAATGCTATGACAGAAAAAATGCCCTTCCTGAGCTGTTTGCCACAGCTTCCCACAAAGGAACTGCAGCAAAGATCTACGAATGATGCAGCATTTCTAAAAAGAGAAACTTACCACTACTCCAGTGGCATTGGCACCTCCTGAGGCTGTGTGTGAGTGCCACCTGCTGACCCCTGCCATGGGGAAATGAAGCAGAACCCACTGGTCACCTCGCTGCTCCTTTGGGTCTGCAGATGCTCCCCACCGCATTGAGAGCAAATCTGTCACCCTTCTCTGTCATGTAACATATAAGGGAGATGCTTTCCTGGTTCTTCCCACTTATTGCCATTTCCTGAAGATCTCTACAACTCTACAGTCACTCATCCACTCTAAGATGAAATTATTTTTAAGATAAAAGCCTTTTCCAGTCTTGACATGAGCCCAAAGTTTTCCTTAGGTCCTATGAACACAATGTCTACTAGAGATTCCTACAGCTAGGGCATGCCTTCATAGCATAATGCCTTCCTAGTGCCACCTACTTCTTCATGTCATATGGAAAAAATTAGCACAGTGGGACACCAAAATCTATGCATCCTATAATTTTTGCTTATATAATACACTAAAGATGTTGCAGTAAAAAATCATCAACCTGAAATTGTGTCTGACATTGGACTTGTCTCTGAATCATTCAGTGACTCAGGTCTCTGTCTGTGAAAAGGGGAATGGGACAACTTCCTCTGTTTTCCTGATCTGGGTGGGTTGTGAGCTTGTTAAGGCAGGCACTTTTTCTTTTAGTGCATTTTTTACAGAATCTGCCACAGCATGTTCCCTCTGGCATTGTGAGGACTGCACAGCTGCAGTACATACCAAAATATGGTAACATTAATTTAAAACTCTTTTGAGGACTCACATAATGCTGTTTTTGGAATTTCTCTTTTTTTTTTTTTTTCAAAAGTCTTCTTCACAAGGGAAATTTCACTCAGAAAGAACAATAAGTACTAAATTAAGCTATGAAACCACTGGGAGAGATTCAACTACTTCCAGTAACTGTATTGATATCTATAAGCATGATCTAGCTACTGTGGTCTGGGACTGACAAATCAGGAAAAACAGAAAAATTGTCTCAACATACAGAAGCAGCAACATCTCACCTTGCTCACAGTCTTTGCTTGTCAGAGTAAATATTCCTCATTCAGATTACCTTAAATTTTGGATCATCCAGAGCCTTCCCCACACAGCGTAGGGTCTAAACCAGACCAGGGATTTGCCACCCTTGTCCCACGTGCAGGAGTTAAAGGCCAGAGAGCTGAACGCACATGTCCAAGACTGCAAATACGGCCAGGCTGCCAAGAGCAGGGATTGAGCAGAGACCTTCCTGGGATTACACTGCAGAGAGACACAGATGTGGGTCCCCTAATCCCGTGTGATGGTGTTTGCACAGAGCTGAGCCCAGGTGAGCAGGCTCTGCCTTTTGGCTGGGCTCAAAGTCTGGGGCACAATGGCACATGACGTGTATTTGTCCAGGTTTTAGCTGGCCCAGAACACATGCAGTGAGTGTGCTGCAGTGAGAGGGCTGCAGCCCTCACTGTACAGCATCAGCACATCACAGCTATTAAACTTTGGACTAAAAAGATCATTTTTTAAGAATTTCCTTCTTTAAGGCAGCAGTGGAAGTCAAATAATAAATTTCTTCCTAAAAGCCACAGAACAAAGTCAGAAAGAAAACAGCTAACCCTCCCTCTTTCCCACCTCCAAACAGCAACAAATTCCCAGCCCTGTAGGCACCACATCTCCAGCCTTTAAATAAATAACAACAGCAAGGCCAACCTTTCCATCTCCCCTATGTAAGAGGAGAAACATTCTGGCTTTGCCACATGTCCTGTAATTATGGGTCGAACCCCTGTTCACAGGGGTATCGATCTGCTGCTAGCTGAGTCTAACTCATTAGGTATTCCTTCATTGTTTCCTATGCAAATTAAGTTAATGAGAATTAGGAACATAATGGAGCCCATTCACCGTTCTAGTTGGTGGAAAATGGGTTTGACTACCAATTTTCCATTACAGCTGTTTTGTAATTACTCTGGAGCACTCTGCATTCTAATGGAGATCCTGAGCTGATCTGACAGTCGCTTAGCTTTTTTTTTTTTCCCTCCTCTCTCCCATCTTCTCCTTCCTCCCACAAAAAAAAAAAAAAAA
>VXAX01002700.1:431748-445021 GCA_013399835.1 Leptocoma aspasia
CTTCCCCCCCCCCCCAAAAAAAAAAAAAAAAAAAAAAAGAAGAAAAAAAAGGAAAAAAAAGGAAAAAAAAAGAAAAAAAAGAAAAAAGTGAGATTGTTTTTTTCTGTGAAAGCTCTGGTGTTTGATTTCTACTGCAGTTAAAAAGAAAGAAAGAAAAGAAACTTTCCTTTATTTTTCCCCCTCTGGAATAGCTTGCCCCTTTCTTTTTCCCTGAACTCTGATGTCAGGGTTGCTCTGCTTTTAGTGCTGGGGTTAGTTTGCCCTGGGGAAAAAAAAAAAGGAAAACAATAAAAACGGAAAACCAAAATTAAACTGAAAGCATCATGGATTTTATTTTTTCACCCAGGTTTCTGAAGGAAATGAGGCTTATCATGGTCAAAGAGCACACACATTTCTCCCTATTTGTCTGTCTGTCTCACTTTACAGACCGATTAGCTCATTTCAATCAAATTTAATTGAGGGTTGTAGGTGTCAAGGATATTAAATTACAATGAGCTTCAGAAAAGAGTCATCTGAGTAGCAGAGAAACACGCTATGAGCATGGCCACTAAAGACAGGCTGCAGCATGAGCCCACTCTCAGTAGACCCGAAAGAGCCCACAGAGAAGGAATGTGGTTTTGAAATCTCAGCCCCAGGATCGGGGTTTGTACCTTCCCTGGCACAGCATGGTCTGGCCACCGGACACAATGCCAGTGAAAATCAGACTTCATTAGTTCTACTGGACACGGGACCAGTCCTTGTTCAGCCATCAAGCCTAAAGCTACATTTAAAGCTGCAAAAGAAGTTCAAGGCTTCAAGGCTTGGAAGCTACTCTCAGCTATTTCTCTGCAGAACGTATATTATTAATTGTCTTAATTACAACAGTGGGTGTGGGCAAATCAGGTGTGGGGTTCCACTGTGCAATTAGGGACTGAGTAAAAACCAGAAAATAGCTGGTCCTGTCCCTATTAGAAAAGTCACACATGAGGATGGGGAGGTTTTTGGAAAGTCTACTCATGATGCCCCATCAAAGCTCTATCTCATCTCTTGATGAGGGTGGGAACAGCTCATTCAACTCAGATCTTTCTCTTCATCATGCAGGTCATTGTCATGCTGGAAACTTTCTGAATACTAATGGTGGAGTTCCTTTTGTTTTTCTACTTCAGAAGAGAATGGCTGTCATGTGATCCTGAAATAAAATTAATATAATTCTGAAAGATGATATAGTAAAGAGCAGTCCTACAGTTTTCACATTGAAAAGAGAAAATTGCTAACATCAAAAATATTTTTGCTATTAATAGCAAATGTGTGTGGACAAAGATAATAAGAGACTTCAGCATGGTCTTGCTCACTGTTGTGCTTAGAAAAACAGAGGCAGGTCCTTTACACAGTTCTTACAAATTTTCTCTTTGGGTTTCACCTCAACTCTAGGGCTCTCCGGGTATTCAATAAGGAGTAACAGCTTCAGATCCAGGGTCCACAGGCCAGAACAAACCTAGATTGTTGTGTATGTTTACCAATCCTTGCTCCTTTTCAAAAGCTGGGCACATCTGATCCCATGTGGCTTCATTTCCAGCTAGTGCAAGACTTGTTTGAGTAACCAGAAAAATCCCAATCTTTCTTCATGGGAGTAAATTGAGATTGAGAGTGGAGAAAGGAAGGAGGCACCAGGAATACAGCTGGATACCAGTCTACAAGACCAAATGAACACAAAGTATGTTCTACCATTTGGATTACAAGAGAGGTTTAACTGAAATGCACAAACCAAAAGGCCAAATTATGTAAAATTAAAAGTAATTTTTATTATTTGATATGGAACAAATTGTAACTTTATATTGCCTTTAGATGCAATTTTGTTCAATGAAATTAGATTAAGCTAAAATAAAACACGCCCTTTAAAGTGTAAAGATGAAATATTAGGACTTGTTATGGGTGGAAAGAGATTTTGATTTCTCTAATAAATACCAAGGAAAATATTTGGTGGAAAGTACAGCCACCTAATTTGCATTAATACAAATGAGAACTATTAAGTTTAGCTGATTAGCATATTCATATGTACTGTAGGCACCACATTTTCAAAATAGTCTCTGATTACTAACTGAAAGTACTACATTTAAAAGCAGAAGTTTTGAACCTCAGAATTCACCAGTCATTATGTTTGGAACATGATGCAAGAACAATGATTTTACAATGAAAATAAAATTGAACACTTAAATTTAAAAATGTCAAAAAGAGACATACATGAGGCAATGCTGATTGTTTTGGAAATATTTCACTTTAAAAGGAACAACAAAATGAAAGACAACATTGTCAGGTGAAAAGAAAATCGTAAATACAATAAAGATGTGATATCATCTGGACTTTAAGAGATTTCATCCTGATAACATTTTAAGATTATAGGAAAATTGTTATCCTTATTTTCACATGAGATGCAGAGTAAATGGACATACACCACTTATTCTAGCAAACTACTGTGATACATATTTTCAACTATCTGAACTAGAAGGATTATCTTAATAGTCCTATTGACTTCACTAAAACTAATTATGTTTAAGGATCTCAGACATCCTAAATACTTTGATATATATCATCCTATAAAATACTGGCAATTTCAATCCTTCAGATACCGTTCTAATCTACTCTTTTGTACGTGTAATATACTTCACACTCTTTGGATATTTTGGCTTAGGTTGCTTTAATTTATCTCATTGTTTCATTTTCTTTTCTTCTAGAAGCAGGAGGGTTTAAAGAGCCCTTGTCCTGTCAAGAAGAAATAGAGGGAGTAAGTTACTCCTGTGATCTATCCAGATGCTTAAGGAAAAGAACAGAGAGAAAAAAAAATTTTTTTCTTTCTTTTTTTTTTTTTTCTCCCAATCTTGTTTAATGACAGTGCTGAGCTGGGATGGCTATTTAAAAAAAAAAAAAACCTGACATAAAAAAATTCCTTGAAAAGTGTTGGATGCTGACACTCTGTTCTCTGCTTTAAGTTTTCCATGGAAAGAACTGAAAAACTAGTGGACTGTCATCAGTGAAAACATTTTATAAATTAAGAGCAGGCTTTAGGTTCCATGATGGACCTTATTAATTGAACACGTAGGATTTAAGAATAGCAAGTTCCCTTTAATTGTGAGCTTCTCACATTAGCACATCAGTCAAAAACTGGAATTTCATATCTGGTTGCCCTGATGAAATCCTAGCATTGTTTTAAACTTGTAATTTTAATAGAAGCTTGGGAGATTTCTCCCTTGCTTTTTTATTATTACTTTATAAGGCAATCATTTCAGCATTCAATTCCCCATCATCACTGTTTTTTGTCTGTTTGTTTTTTGATTAACAAGGAAAGTGAAACAGGGCTACTATGGGTGCATTCAGCCACTGAGATAAGATTCACCATCAGAGATTTAACCCTCAGATTTGTATTTTCATCTCCCTCTTTACAATAGTTATATTCAAATCTGGCAGTTTCTATCTGAAAGATTATACCTCCAGCTGTCATAGCATATTTAAATCTAATAGAATCTTAGGCAAAAATAACAACAGCAACAGCAACAAATTGTCCACGAGGTAATTTTCATGGTTCCACTTCTCTGCCCAACATTTCTGGAAACTGGATAAACTGCTGATAGAGAATGTGAGAGTGAATCACTGAAAAGTACTTCAGAGAAGTCCTTCTTGGCAAATCCTATCCCAGATAAGGGAATAAGAATTCACAGTAAGAGAATTTCAATGAAATCCACAACACAAAGATGTATCCAGCACTACAGTTGATGCTAAATCTCCCAATGGGGAAAAAAATAAAAGCCAAAACCAAAACAATTGATAAGTGCATATTAGACTGGATGTAGCTAAAAACCTACAAAGATGCATATGATATACAAATTAGATAAACTGTAGGGATCTGAGTGTGCACTGATCCCAATTTCATAACATTTGTACATCTTTACACCCATCCTTACACCTCACAGGTATTATCATCCTTGTTTTGCTTGCACTGAGTCACAAAAAAGCATCTCGCATTCAGGCCTCAATGCTTAAACAGTACCTTCCTTCCTTTCAGCAGAATTCAAGCTGGCATGAGCAACACAGATTTCTCTAAAATAGAAGGAAAGTTCCAAATGCTGGAAAGTAGAAGAAGCTAAGCATTTAGTAGGATAACTTTTTGTGCTATGGAGACCTCAATGGGAGTTGTAGGTGTGCAGCATCTTTGAGAATTTAACCTGTCACTTTCAAAACAGACGGTGTGAAGCTTATTTTCTCCTGTCCTCGCTCACCCAGACTCTGCTTTGTTAAGAACTCTATATTCAGAGCAAAGAATAGTTTTGGATTTTGTAGTCAAACTTGAATTCCTGAGTTAATTGAACCAGATGAATGGTTTTCCCCTGAACCTTACTGGACCTTACTGGGATCAAAACTAGTCATTTTTCATTTCCATTAATGAGATACCACAAATATACACTGGCAGCAATTCTGGCAAGAATGAAAGTGGAAAGGAGAGCAAATGGTCAGACTATCCTTTTTAAACTTAAACTCTGAAGGCTGTTAAGGAACTTTTCGTTCCCTGCCTTACTACTGTGGATTTTTTGACACTTTCTCTGAATAGTCTACCGTTCATCAGAGAAGGAAAAGAACAGGTGGAAAAACACAGATCTATTAGAGCATCTCTTACAAAAGCTTCTACACTTCCTGTTTTCCAATTCTGTTTTTGACAGAACAAGACAGACCTAGGTGTGACCATATTTAACAAAACCGAGCTTAGAATTCCTCATTAATTTTCAGCACTTTCCCAACACAGCAGAAAGTTTCCCAGGAGAACCTAAAAGGGGCTAAAGCTTCACATCAAAGTCTGGTTTTGATGGGGGTGATGGGGAAGTGAAAAAAAAAACATTCCCCTGGGAAAGAAAACAGATCGGGAAGTTTATGTTGTGTTTGTTTTTTGTTTGTTTATGAGCTTTTGTGTTATGTTTTGTTTGTTTTTTATTAGTTTGTTAGTGGTGTTTTTTGTTGTTTTTGTGGGGGGGGTTTGTTTGTTTGGTGTTTTTTGTTTGTTTGTTTTTAAATTTTTATGGCTTATATAATTATTTGGAGTAGGATCAAAAGATATGCTGAAAGAACAGTTTGATTCTAAGAAATAAACTTGAAGTAAATTGATACTAGACCAAGGATCTAGGAGAGTTTTTGCCTTAACGTCTTGCACAGACTCTGATCAGAAGTACTTTGAATTGCTTTTAAAAGCCATGTTTGGAGGAATGTATTTTCGTCCTGTTGTAGCAGAAGTCATGCCAGTGGGCAAAATCACATGATTCTTCAAAAGGAAGCTCTCTAGTCCGAACTCAGCGAAATATCTCAGTGGTTAAACATGGTCAGGCAGGGTTATAAGGGATTTGTCTTCCAAAGTTCTGTCTCACATGAGCGAAGAGGCAAGGTGAGGTTGCATGTCATTTCCACCAAGATCTTGCTGCTGCTTTCTACGAGCATTGCTCCTGAATGATGACAATGTATTTCAAGTATTGTTAAATATTGTACTTCCCCTACTTCTATTGGAGAAAGTAAAGTAATGGTGGCTCTTGCCACCATTAGAGCCTCCATTCCTTATTCCTCCAAGCTGAGTAAATGTTCCTCCAGCCATGATTAGTACTGCCTGGTGGATAGAAGTGTAAGACTGGTGCTTCAGTGGGAATTAGTCTTTAATTCAGAACTTAATCTAGTTGATAGCAATATTGCCCATTATTATCACTTTGATGGGAACCACCTCTAGGTCATGAGAGACAGTTCTCCCAGTCTCTCTCACCCACTGTCAGATATTCAACCATACAAAGTCAGGATGTGTCTATAACCAGTAGCATGACACAGTTCTGCTAGAGATTTTATTTTTCTACGGCCAGAAGCTTTGAAAGAAATCTCAAGCATTAATTTGCTTGTGGAACACCCTTAAGCAATGATAATGTTTGGACTTTGGGCTGAAATGAGTAACCCTCTTACTATAAAAAACACTAGAGACAAGATTAAGAGTGGGACTGTAAAACCACAGTGTGTAGCTACAGGGCAGGTTAGTGCCCCTCTTTTAGACTAAGGCTTATTCCCTGTCACATTCCAGAGTACAAGTATATATTAAATGAAGCCAACCAGAAAGTGGTGTAAATTGGTACTGTGTAGTCCTCTGTGTGCAGAAGTCAAATGACAGCCTGGGACTGAATAGTCTGTCCCTAGGTCCATGAGATTCATGACTTTGAGAAATAACATGTAAAATGTATCACACAATGTCCTCCAGGGAAACATTTAAGTGCCAAACTCTATTTTCTGCCCAGGGCTGCTTGGAAGCATTAAATAACATTCCTTCAGTTTTGGGGGCTTTGAAGAACTTCCAGCTTCTTATTTCTAAAACTCATCAACACAGATGTACCAAACAGTTGTTTCATAATGAAATCCAACTCTCTTAGTCCTCTGGCAAGAAAATTCCTTCTTTCCTTCATCTCAAGCTAGTATTAACTACAGTATCTCCCATCCAGAAGCTGCACTGTTTGTAGTCAGTAAGCTTTCCAATACAAGTGAGAGTTGGTTTTGCTATACTCAGTATGTACTTATCTTCAAGTGAAACAGGTAAGACAAGCTTCGGTAAAACAGAAAGAAAAATTATCTCATTCATTGGGAGGCTGCCACTTACTTTTGGATGTTGTCAGCAATTATAAGTGGAGATGCGTCAGCATAACTGCAGAAATATTGATTCAGTTTATGTGTCTATGGAACTTAAAAAAAGAAGACATATAGCACAAACCAGGCCAGAC
Organism: Leptocoma aspasia; assembly: GCA_013399835.1. Classification (NCBI taxonomy): domain Eukaryota; kingdom Metazoa; phylum Chordata; class Aves; order Passeriformes; family Nectariniidae; genus Leptocoma; species Leptocoma aspasia. Next base: position 438,510 of record VXAX01002700.1, read on the forward strand.
CTTCAGTTAACAGAAACTGTCATAAATGTACAGAAGAAAATAGAATTACCCTTTTTTACATTAGTGAAGGATCTGGTTTAATATAAATGCAGAGAAAAATCTAAACAAAAATTTAAAATATTAGCATTATTTACATACACATGTATATGTACCTAGATGCTGCTTATGGAATTTATAAGGTCAAGCACTCAGGCACTGGTAAACATCAGAAATAAGGTTGCTAGTGATATTTGCCTTTTCTCCAGTTGTGTCTGTCAATTATGAAGGCACTTTTAGTTACATGAAGACATGTTGTTCACTCCATGGGTGTCCTGCCTCATTCAACACTCAGGTTGAATGGGCCTCATTTTGTACATAATGATCCTATATGTGCTTTCCTACTGTTGATTACCAACCATGGGATTCACCTCACCTTCCTTGCAGAGATCCCACACATACATGTTTATATCTCAGCTAGCTGCTCCAGGCTTCCTCTCCAAACAGGGGGAACAAAGAGGTGTTTTAAGAGGTGACCCATTTTAAATGTGTGTTTTAGAGTGAAACGTATCACCCCCTAAGGAGAAGTACTTCTCTCCCTTGACTATAAAGAGGCTTTGACTAGTTCAGGTAGAGCCCTTTGCACTGTGGGTGCATCCCAGTGCCTGTGACCCCACTCCTATCTAGCACATAGTCTTTAAGCACTACTTCAAGCAGAGAGGTATCATCAGCCCTATGGGTAGTCTGGTGGTCCCTGTAACAAGAGCTGAATCATCCCTGTGGCACATCCACTCTCTAAGCAAGAGGGTGCCAGTCACCCAGCTCCCTGCACTAGAACTTGCTGCCAAAGCTATCAAGTGTATCCTCATCCCATCAGTAATCAGTAGAAGGAGAGAGTCTTCTCCAGAGAACAATTCTGCACCAGCTTGTGAGAGGGAACAGGGATGCATTTGGTGCTTAAAGTTGAACTGAATAACTTTCTCACCCAGGACTTTCTTTCCTCACATAACATTTTACATGCTGGGTTGCACAGTCCCTCTCTCCTCTCATTAACTGCTCTGACCCAGCACACACCGTCACAAATCAGACCCCAGGGCCTGAATCCAGGCACCAGAAAATGAGGAAGCCATTACTGACCACACCTGAGAAGTTCAAATCTTCATTGGCAGCACACACCAGGTAGAATCCTGATCTCCAAAACAGGTCAGCATCTTGCCCTTTAGGTCCATATGTCCTTTGAAAACAGTTAAGAATGATATTTTATTTGAGTTTTACAGTTCTCTCTAAACAGCATGATATAGCCACCGTTTTGAACAAAAATGAAGCAGAGATTCTTAAGGCTTTGAACCACAGATAATTTCTCACCCTTTGCCTTCTCATGACATCCATGTAGATATTTTAAGCTGAAAAAACACTAAAACCAACAGGAATAATGCTAAATTCATTCTTTGTCAGGTGTAGCATGAGCATAAGTAGACAGCTGAGGGTGAGAAAATATGTGAAGAATGGACNACTTCTTCCCCTTTGTAACTTTTTTACTGCTCAGATCCCCTATAATTTGTTTTCTTTGTTCATGCTAAAACCCTAGTGGTCTTCATCTAGCTCATTCCTGGTCTCTATCCATGCCAAGGGACGCTGTGCCATTTCAGTTCCAAGCCTCTATCCACTTGATATTCAAAAGTTGGCTCAGGTTTATTTCACCCATTCTGTTGCACAAAATATATCACCCAGTTCAGGGTCTAGTTCACCCTGAATTCAACCAAAGACTTTGTATTTTTCATGCTTATCAGAAAAAGAAAATGATCAAGGGATTTAGCAACAGAAATATAGTTCCACATAACCTGTACAAACTAATATTTTCAAATATACTTGATTTTGTCATATTGGGGAAATCTTTGCAATCTAGAAAAAGATACATCTCAGTGAGAGGAATGTTCTGTGACTACCAAATTTTGGCCATAGTTTTACCAAAGCATGGAGACATTTAATCTTTTCCAAAACAGATCAGCTTTTAATTTAGGCAAAACAAACCAAACCAAACCAAAACACTAAACAAATAAACAACCCCAAACAAACAAAAAACCCCAAAGAAACCAAAACAAAAAACCCACAAACAAACCAAAAAGAAACCAACCCAAACATGGCGGTTTTGTTTCCTTTTTTATCCACGGAATAATGAACCTTGTTTCCTGAGTTCAAAAATTAGAAGGATAAAAAAATCAGATCTTACCCACACCTGGAGCTAGACTCAGTGCTACGACAAATTCAGTTAAAGAGGCTTAAATTTAGCTCTTATTGTTACGTTTTATGACAAAAGCTCATTTTCAGACCATTACATAGCAGCAGCTAGAGAGCACAGCAAGTGGGGGAGCTCAGTGCACTGCCAAGTTACTTCATGCCTATCCCAGAGTCCATAAACCCATTAAATACCCATGCCCACTAGCTCAGAGGAGCACAAGGGTACAATGCCAGACAGGCAACCAAATCAAGGACTGCCTGTAAATAAATTCCCTGTCTTCCCTGATCCAAACTGTCCAATAAAGCTTTTGCCCCACTATGCAGGTGTGACACTCATCACCACAAGGCATCAGGAGCAGCTCTTGAGATCACCTTCCAGACAAAGAGGCCAAAAGTGTGGGACATGATAAAGAGTGCAGAGAAAAAGTGCTTTGGGATTGCACCAGTCTTGTTATGAGATACTGAGGAACTAGGTGATTTAGGAAGGAAAAAAGTTCAGGAAACAGAGGAATTAAAGGCTAAGAAATGGTCAGTCACATAAATAATGTGCTGATCAACGCACTTTTCTGACTGTTCCTCTTGCCTGAAGTACAATCTGTCCTGTCTTAGAATCATAGAATCACGGAATCACTTAGGTTGGAAAAGACCATTAAGGTCATTGAGTCAAACCTTTAACCTAGCACTCTCAAGTCCAAAAAATCCTTCCTGGATTAATTTAGGACTCCCTAGAGAGACTTGTCCAAAGTCTGAAGGCAGAAGGAGCAATCAATATAAATTTAAAAAGAGCTGTGAGACAGCCACACAAACATAAGCAGATGATCTACACCAATTCTTCACCAACATTACCTGGACATCAAAATGCGTGTAGAAATCAATAATTCGTATTCTGTACACAACCTCGTATGAGCCACAGCCAAGGTGTGACTTTGTGTGATAGCCAGGAGGGCATGCAGATAACCCCTGGGAACACACAGGCTGCCTCTGCAAGGCCTTTGCTTATGCAGTGTGGACCCTTATCTCTGAAGAGGCCACTGATGCCTGCATTTACTCTTGTTAAATCCTTTTTTCTCTCCTGAGCGAGGTCTGCTATGCTGTGTGTCCATGTCTTGGCAAAGGTATGGAGTAGTTTGTTTCATGTTTCATTCCCACACAGTTCACATATGATCAATGAAGCTTCTTCTTACTGACGTTACTATTGAGTCACCTAAGCAGGTCTTGGGATATCGTATCAAAATGGCACAAGCCGCTAGATTGAAGCTGGAGTAATCTAGAAATTAAAAAATATATATATATATAAATTTGTCACTAGTCATTCACAGGAAAGTGAAAGAGCAAAGATTGCTACCATGTTAAAGGGTTGATTGTTGAAAGATAAAGTGATGCTGTTTTTTTTGTCTGGAAGTGTCAGACTCTCCAACTGATCTGAGTCAGGAAGGAGATGGGAGAGATGATTAAATTATTAATAATATCTTAGCTAAATATACTTGGGAAGCTTTGGAAAGAAAACAATGTTTCATTATTTATCAAGTCAGACAAATAGTTTTGTTTAACCAGTTTGTTTCCTCATGGACTGGCTTTGCACTGTGATATTTGCTAGGATTTTCCACTGTGCAACAGGTATTCTGTAGCCCTCATCATATCAAGTAGACACCTTGTTTTTGCTGCAGCTGTTTAAGACACCTCCATCTCAGGTTGGATGGTACCTGGTTCAATTCATGTTGCTGGAATCTATAACAATCATCCCACCCATTTCTGAAATGTCCCTTGTTGGAGTGCTTGAAGAGCATAGTCACACCCCAGTTTGGCATTCTTTGCTCACCAGCATCCTGATGCTTTTCTGTTTGCAAATACTTTTTTAGAGATAGATGGATAGTGAAAGCTCCCTTGTGTGGCAGGAGGACAAGGATGAACCATAAGTAGAAAATATTGAGTCATACTCAGCATGGTAAATTAAGAAGAAAAAAAGAAAAAAACCTTCAGGCCTGTCATGTCAGGGCTGCAGCTTTAACCAGGACTGACTGATGGTCCCTGAGGTCATGTTGTTCTGCTCCATCTCAGATACCAACTGGGAATCAAGGAAATGAAAGCTTTCCAGGCATGAGATGTCAAGTACCAGGGAAGAAGAGGACATGGAGAACTGTTCAAACTCTTCTCAACTACTGTGCAGGAAATATGGATTTAACTGACCAAGGAAATCTGTAATAGAAATTCAAGCCCACAATAATGAGTGGTTAATAAGGGCAAGAGAGAGACAGGCAAAGACACTTCAGTAAGTCATAGGCTCTACCTTATCACTGACCTGAATTTATATAACAATAACTGCAGATTATACATGTTCTCATCATTCATAAGTACAGGACATTTTTTTAGTCCTTGGAAAACAAGATAATCACCTTTCTTTTCTCTTTCTATCAGTTGGGTAGCAGAAGGCAAAGACTAACTCAAAGAAATGTAGCAAACATTTGAGGAATCTTGAAAAGACTTTAAAGTTCTCCATGAATTTCAATTTTCTCTACTAACTCTTCATTGTCACCACCACCAACAAGGTGGAGATTAGATGAGCAATTTTCCCCTTACACTGCATTTCACAGACATTCATCATTATGAATGGCTTTCAGAAATGAATGGTTATCTCAAGAGACTTTATTCACCTCTTTTTTTCCTGGTTAAGATCCTACTCCATTTGTTATGCTGTCTGTGGCACAAATACAAAACCAGAGTAAACAGGAAGATTTCTAATGAAACTATTTGAAACAGCTAATCTTAAAAAAAAAAAAAATCAACATTCATTGTGGGGATCTGAGTACTTTCATTTAGCACACCGACTTGTTTTCCCATCTGCTTTCCCACCAGTTGCAAACATAATTTTTCCTCCTCCTTTAAAACAATTTTTTAGATATTTGGGAAATCGCTGTCACTTTATCCCTTTCGTTAATTCTGTGTTCAATGGTGCGTTTGATCATTTAAGGGCCTACAGTCTAAGAAACTCGTTATTCCTACTAGTGATTGGATGTTACATCCTAATAAGGACATAGGCATTTCAATCTCTTAAACAAAATGAGTTTGGTTTTTCCAGGCATTTCTGAAGATCTTGTATGTACCATGGTAAAGAGAGACAAAAGGATGTAAAGTGACCAACCAGTTCACTGAGTGCATCTGTCCCCCACTGCTGACAAACACACACGTGACTATCACACCCCTGTACCTTCATCAGATTTCCCTTTGAATCTCTTGGACTTCTTGACCTTCCTGTTCGGGTTGAATAATGTTTGGATAAATAGATATATACATAAATAGACTGACAGAGAATTGAAAATACTCTGGGCCGATTTCCTTTGCTGATGATCTATTGAATATACCTGATGCATTCTATGTGTTCATTGACTTTTCTATTTGTTTCATACTTGTACTCATTTTTACTGATCACCATCCTGCCTTCTGTAATGTCAAGATATTATGAAAAATATTCCACCAACAAAGGTGTCCTTTGATATTTCTTATAGCTTATATATCTTTTCCCTTTGCCCCCCCACCTCCCTCACAGATCTGTGCCTGTTGCTTTTTGATGAAGTTTCAAATGCAGAACACACAGTCATAACTCGAGATTTGGTAGCAGCTGGAGTACTTTGTCCTCCCTTTCATTGTTTTTTTTTTTTTTTTCCCCTTTTGCTATTTTATTCAGAACTGCCATCATTGTGTAGAATATTTATTAAGGTTATTCATAATATTGTTATTGTCTAAGAGGAAACTAATAACTGTTCAGGTAACTGCGCTAATGGAAAATATAAATCTGGATGTTAGTCAGTTATTTTATTTCTCAAATGATTGTCAGGTGAGACAATATTGACCAGAATAATTTATCTACTTAAGAAAGGTGGGAAGTTTTCTGTTTAAAAGGTATCAGTGACTTTGCAGTGCATTTGTGTCAAAACAGCTTATCTGAAACAGAAACTTCTTATACAATTTAAAGGCTTTTTAGAAACTGTTTTCTAAGTGCACTGGTTTGTTTGTTTTGTTGGGTTTTTTTCCCCTTATTCATCTTTGCTTTTCTTCTTTTTTTTTTTCTCCTTCTGTATTTTTATTGTTTGAACATGGAGGACAAAAGGACCCTGGAGGGCAGACTTAAAAGTGGTGTTTTGTCACCTTCACACACACTGCTCTGTAGTGGAGGAAAAAACTTAGAGCAGCTCTCCAGGGAGGAGGAGAGGAAGAGTTTATAAATGGATTTTCACTAATATTTTACATCCTTCTTATCCAGAACAAAAAAAAAAAAAAAAAAAAAAAAAAAAAAAAAAAAA
>VXAX01002700.1:445036-466071 GCA_013399835.1 Leptocoma aspasia
AAACAAAGAAGAAAAAAAAAAAGATAAAAAGAAAACAAAAAGATAAAAAGAGAGAAGAAGTCTGATTCAAACTTAACATGCAAGATATGTTAAACTTAACATGCAAGAGCTACCTTGCTGGGAAATTTCCTCTTTAAAAGGTACACTAACATGAAAAGAAACTGCAAGTGTCTGTCCATCTAGAGGGGATGGCCTCCCAAAAGGAAACAAAAGCTAACTTTTCTGGACTGGCACCCTCAGTAAGAATCCCAGTAGCTGTGAAAAATGGCAGTGATCTGGAAGGTCTGATAGCCCCAGCACACACGGATGTGAATCAGGGCTACAGGTTCCTGTGGATTTATCTGTGGGCAAACCTGCTGTTCAGTCAGGGTAAGACATTTGTCTTAGGAGGCATGTTTATTGGGTGCTGTACATGAATTACTGGGTGAAGTTCACATGGCTGTACTCTGCAAATTGATTGTGAACTCCCCATGATTTCATTTCATTTCTCATGATAATTTTTTTCTCTTTAAATGCCTACTTTCCGGAGGTATGTGTTTTGGAAAATATCTGGTTATATGCCTGTCTTTTCCTAAATATCTGGTTATATGCCTGTCTTTTCCTAAGTAATTTGTAGTGTCTGTGGCTACAGAACTGAGTTTATAAATATGGCATGAGAAGATTCTTCAAGAAAAAACAAGACTAAATCAACTAGAGAAAACCAGGAAAGTGTTTGTCAGCACATTCTCACAATTTTCAATGTGTTTCATGATTTGTTAGGGGGAAGGGCTGAATTTAGGTATTCATATTCCTGAATCTGGGAGCAGTGTGGGTAAGCATCATAATATCTGGTGGCCTCAAAGTTTGTACATTTTAAGTACAAATTTATACTTAACTATTAAGTATGTATTAACACATAACCTTCTAAAAATAATGTCAATAACAAAAAACACCTGAGTGAAAAAATTTGTCTTGCTTGCACTCAACCTGTTCAATGAATAGAGGAAGAATAACAGACTCTGTGATGTCAATCTAGTAACTTTTTTTTAGCTAGCACTAATTAATTTTGAACACAGAGAAAAAATATTGAAGAAAAAAAAAAGAAAGCAAGCTTGGGAGAGCCTGCCTAAATGTGATTAACTTTCTTTTGTAATTAAATTGTTAAGAACTGACCGTAAGTGCAGTTATGTAGGCATATACTTAATTAATACATGACAAATAAATATCCCAATTCAGAATCTGACTTCTTGGTAGAGGACTAGCAGGTCTCAGTAGACAAAGTGGTTGAAACAATGAGGGAAAGGGAAGAGTGTTGCTTGGCTCTATTTTCTCTTTACATTTGAACAGAAAAATCATAGGCCATAAGTTCCCTATTTGTTGTTAAATTGTTGTCATCACCGTGTCTCTCTTCTGGCCAAGCAGAGTCAACTCCTATTACAGCATCTGGGTGCACATCAGGCTGTGTCTGCACCTCTTCTCAGGGAAGCTGTGACAGTGGAGATCCACTGGTTTTGTTCTCTTCCTTCCCTGTGGCTGATAGAATCTAAAGAAATACCTCCTGGCACTGGGAGAGAAGATGTTTCCACCGTGGTGATTACACACCAAGACTACAAGATGGTGTTGTCACTCACCATCTGTCCTGTGCGCTCAGAATAAGGCAGACTTGGTGGCCTTCAATTTAGTTTTGAAGAAAAATATGAACCTTGCACACTGCAAGGACAAAATGATAAAACATGCTGTCATTAAAAGTGAAGCAATTTGCCTTAAATGGAGGGGAAAAAGGAGTTGAGTGGCCCACAGAATTTTTAAAATTTATATTATTGTTATAGGTTTTCAGAGATGAAAATTAACTTTTTTGATTTCAAAGCCACGTCCAGTCTCTTCTTGAACGCTCCCAAGGACTGTGGCTGCATCACCTCCTTTGACATCCTTCTCTAATTCCTGACCACAATTCAGTGCAGAAATCCTTCCTGATGCCCAATCTAAACCTCCCCTGACAGCTTGAGGCCATGTCCTTTCGCCCTGTTGAGCAAACAAAATTTTTGAAACAGAAAAAACTTGAATTGTGTCATCTTCTAGGAAACAGATAACTCAGACCCTTTTCTGACTGCAAATACAGTTGCTAAAGTGCTGGGAAAATTTGTATTCTTTAAGTCAGTGCAATACTTTCATGAGTGTGATTCTCATATGATCTTGATAGTTCAAAAGGTGCTTGCTCAGCACCTTTTGTTGCTTCAACATCAGATTTATGAAATATTTGAAGGAGTGTATCTCCTTTAGCTTCACAGGACTGAATTGGAAGTTTTCTTCACATTTTGAATGAAGCTTTGAAGAAGGTAAAAGGCATTGTGAGCTCACTCCAGCCTGCAATTATATTGTTGATAAGATGTTAATGAAGAGAAACACTGAATAGAGTCTGCAAAGTAGTTATAATCAAGTCTTGTTGTAATTAAAATTGTCAACAAATTGACACTCTCAGTGACTTGTACTAAAACTGCTAGGAAAGTGGAGCTGGGAGCATCTGTGCATACATTGAGGTCACTAGTTGAAGAATTGCTTCTTTTCAGGATGACCTTTTCCTTAGGAAATCTTCCATATACAGAGTCAAACAGAAAGTCCTGTTAGCCTAAAGCATCAAGTCTACCTCAGGCCAACCACATCTGTTTTGTGAAAGTATATAAAAAATCAGCCAAGCACAGAGTGATGCTTTGCCTCTTTGATTCTCCTGGCAATGCACAATTTTAGGACTTGATGATCAAGACTCTGTGCATGTCCCCAAACTCCTAAAACTTCTGGATTCTTACAGACCAACAAAGGAACTGAACTTTCTGTGGGCTCAAATAGCTGAGTGCATGCTTGTGTACATATCTACACCTCTGTATTTCAGTTTAGTAGGAAAAAGATTGTTAGGTACACCACTCGTTTTAACAAACACAATTTCTGATGTGTAAGATCAATGTTATGTGCATATAAGATAAAAAATCACATTCATGCAGAAGGGATCTCAAAATCTTTAAGACCCTCTGTAAAAAAGAGCAATTCAAGTTTAAAAAAAAAAAAAAACTATGATGATTTATTGACAGCAAGGGTCTCACCCAGGGAAAATGGAATTAGAATGTTTCACAAGGAATGGGACTGGATTTGTTTAGTATGAATAGTCAGGCTACAGATGACTATAGATTTGGTTGTCTGGCTGCATTTTATGTGAACAAGGCCATCTCTTCATAGTATAATACTATATTTTTTCCCCTTCTATCATTACATCAAAAGTTCATAGAAAATCATTAACAGCTCTTTCACAACCTTCAAAAGGTGTTACCACTTTTATTCCACTGTAGAGGAAAACACACTATAACTCTCAGCCTTTCATCTTCAAGTACTTGCCACTTAAAAATAAGTTTGAAAGCAACTTAAATGTACAACACATCATATAGTTTTAAGCCAAGAGTAGAAATCCAACAGCCTGGGCTTGAGGGAAGGCTGGAAATAGCTCACATCTATTTCTATACATAGATCCTTTAGCATATGGCACATAACCTCTGAGTCAAAAAAGATTCTAGCAGGAGGTGTGAAACAACTCCTTGCTTCTGAATAGGGCAAATGCAATGTGATGAGATTAAAAAGATGATTGTAATGTTGTGTGTCCCAAAGCATTAATAGGCTGGTATTACAAATACTCCCTTGTAACTGGTTTTGACATCAGCATTATTAAGTCTTAATCAAGGAAGAGGAATCACTAGATAAACATTAAGCAATAGTGATCATGGATTGTTAGTAAATGTGAATGAACAACATGTTCATACACATGGCTGGAGGTGGAATCTATACTACATTTCTTTGTTATTTTTACCACTTCTCTGCCTTTTTCGACTGGCTTGAGACACTGGGCATTTTGGTTGTGGGAAGAGGAAGTGTGAATTTGTTTTTCTGCTTAAATTTTGCATTGTTTTGGAGCAAAGTAAAAACCTGACTAGTAATATTTTGAAAAGCTTTGAAGTCTCCAATTACTGCTTGAAAAATTTTTAACACTTTCTTTAAAGGCATCACACATCAGTCTTCCTAGAAGTAAAAAATGAAAAGGGATGAAAGAAAGTTCTGAATAAGGATGTTTCCCTATTTTTTATGTATTATTTCTGAAACTCAATCTGACCTTGCAAAGAGTGTTTCCAAAGTCTGAGTTCTGCAAACTGAGTTATTAAAATAATCAACCAAATGAACAAAACCAGGCTGAAATAAACAGACCAAACAATCAAACAAAAGAAAAAAAAACAAACCCAAACAAATCTAATCCAACATTTTTCATACATCTAGTGAAAATGACATTATGTTTTTTCAGGATGAAAGGTAGCCAAGTAAAAGAAGAAAAAAGGAAAAAGGAAAGAAAAAAGTGAGATGGTTCCTCTTGGAGTGAGACTGATGTGTGACTTTACAGCAGAGTTCCTTCCCTGCTCTGGTAGTGGCTTGTGCAGGCTTAAACATTGTGAAGGCTGTGAAAGAACAGCCACACAGATTCTCTAACATACACTGACTGAACATTTCTGTCAGCCTGGATTCAGCTGAGAGGCATCGCAGTCCTGCTCAACTTCCTCCTCCTTTCTACACCACTGACATGGTCCCCAGCCTGGGGGGCCTTTGTGCCAGCTGTGGATCCTTCCCTGGTGGGGAAATTCCTAGTGGTTAGTTTAAAGCAGCTGGACCTGCCCTCTAAAAGTGGTGTGGCAATTGGAAAATGAGAGTTAATCAAGACTATCTTAAATTTTACTTAGGAAGCTTAACTTATTTGCTTGGACTTTAGGGACAGAACAAATGAGACAAGGAATGGACTGCCTTTGAAACATGAAGTGTGCTTTTTCATGGTGCTTGTTGTTCAGATTTTTTTGGCAATGAAATAACAGTGTCTCCTCTATCAGAGGATAATTATTTTGTGCATTTTTGTCAATAGATGTCAAGACCATAGGACAGGTGTATTTTCCAACACCTCCTCAGATATACAGATAAAAATGTGTATTTCTGGTTGCCACTTTCCTCTATGCTGTGAGGTGCACAGCTTACAGTGCTGCAGTGGAATGAGTGTTGATTTCTCACAGACAAAAGTTAAATGTACAGCCAACAAAACCAAAAATATTTATTTTGCATTTCAGAGTATATAACTGCATAATGCAAACCCATTCATTTTAGGATATATAATCTGGACTTCCTACAGTAAATGGATACCCAAGCCTTCTATGTACCATTCCCAATTCATTTTTCAGTGCTGCCTGCTTCTTGCAGACAGGAACCTGGAGTTTTTGTCTGTCTCTTATTTAAAGCAAGTGACTCAGGTTCCATACCTGAGCCCTCTGAGGCTGCACTCCAGGCAAGGACCATATCCATGCTTAGGCACGAGGGAAAAGTTATCTTGATGCAGTCAATGCCATGAACACAGGGAATTGATGACTTGGCATTCAAGTGCCGAGTCATCAATCATAAAGAATCAATCTTCGCTCCCTGAGGAGCTAGCCCCAGGCAAACATAATTCTCTCTCACTGCCACAGACCTGATAGCTCTTGTCCCATTTGTAGGGATTGTATTTGTTCTTATTTCAACATTGATTCACTTGGCATTCAGGAGTATTTTCCAGATTCCCAGAAAATGTCACCTAATTCATCCTCTCTAAAAAGGGTGGTGATGCTTGTATATTAGACGACCCTAATACTTGGTTTTTTTCCTGGTAATACTTTACACTCTACGAGATTAATGGAAAACAAGATCCTGTTGGTTCCTCTATTGCCTTTTGTGCATGTGATTTGAGGGAGGGAAATGGTAGACCCACAAGGAGGGCTGTTAAAAGCTTTTGAGTGCTTTTAACTCAGTCAGGCTTTTCAGGTCTGTCAGCAGGTAGGTTAATCAGTAAGTCTTATTATTTGTATTCCAATGGCAACTCAGAGGCATTGGTCTGCAGTACAACACCATTGTGAGCCAGGACCTGTGCTTACCATGGAATGAAAGCTGGGCCTTACGTGCTTAGAGCTTATGCACTAGCATTAAGATTTGATTTTTTTTTTTTTTTTTTCCTCTTTCCCTGGGGCACAGTGCTCTGAAAAATATCAGGATAAGTAAGCACACTGAATTCCAAGAATTTGGAGCGCTGCTCAGGAGCATAGTTGCTGTACTCATAGGACAAGAGAAAAAAGTGGCTTTATGTCTTTATTTCTTCTTTTATTTTCCTTTAAATTATTCTTAGTCCTAGGCAGGGACAGAACAAACCGGCTTCCAAACACCAGGATATGTAATTAGCTAATTATATGTTAAAGAGTGCAGTGCATTTATAGTGTTCTCTTCCACATATGTTCTTGGAATTCGGGACTTGAAATCTTGAAAGCTGGTATTTGGAGCTTATAAATCTGCATCAAATTTTACTCACTGGAAGCAGAGCGGGTACTCAAAATCTGCTGGGGAGAGCACTTTTCCAGAAAATGCAAAACTTTTTTTCAGTGTTCCTGCCATGCCAAGGCAGGGGGTTAAGAGTAAACTCAAACACCAATCCCAATCACCAGCGCACGGAGATTCAGGAGGTTACATTTCTCTTTCCACTTGGCCTGACCTGATCTAACATTGTGCTACAGGCTAAAAAGATGATGTCAACCATCCCCAGCTCATGACTGTGATCTCCTGCTACTATCTTACATGAGTCCCAGAAGTCATGGAACCGCAGAGTGAGATGATGCAGTGCAATGTCCTGGCTGGAAATGATTTGGGAAAAAAAAAGAAAAACCCTGAATGTTTCAATGTTGGTCAGAGAAGCAAGCTGATGAGATTCACTCTGTAGTCACCAATGTGCTGAACCTGGAATGAGGTGAAGAAAGGGATGTAGAGGATGGATGGATGGATGGATGGATGGATGGATGGATGGATGGATGGATGGATGGATGGATGGATGGATGGATGGATGGATGGATGGATGGACAGATTATTTCTGTCAGGTACAGCTGGCATTAGGTCATGAAATAACTGTGCCCATATTTGAGATATTGTGTAATCAAGACTGGCAAACTCATGGCTTTATAAGCAGGTTGTGTAAGAGAATGCTTGGGGGATCAGAGGTCTTGAAATTTCAAACATTGCTGCAAGAGCTAAACAATATAAATATTTTTTAAAAAGGCAATAATCCAAAATGTTCTTTCCTTTCCTAACTGGATAGTTGGCTAGCTGTCTAATACTGCTCCTTATTTTCTACATTTCTTCCATTTTCCAAATAGAAAAAGAGAAAAATAGAAAAAAATTAAATGTCTTTAATTTTTTAAAATTTATTGTTTGAAGGAAATACGGGTAATGACTCAAATCAATAATGATGAATTTTAGGATTTAAGCTCTTGAAGGAGCCCAGACTGTTGTTGTCATTTCTCAGAGTAAGATAAACTGACAAAGATCTAGAATGTTTTCTTTTTTAGGGGGAAAAGAAAAAAAAAAAGTAATTTTATTAACTCTAGATGAAATTCTTCTAAGGAATATAACGCCAGCAACTTAGCATTCAAAATTTAGCTCAAGAGGGACTTTCATAGTATGGGAAAATTATGTGGGCTGTGGATATAGGTCTGAAATTCCCTTCTCACAGATAAACTGGGGTTATGATGGTGAATTTGCACCTTGCTGTTCCAGCACTAAATTCCTGGTCTACAGGGAACTTGATAATCATATTTAACTTACCTAGAATAATTTTTCCTCCAATTGCTTTGCTTATCTGGAATAAATAATTAATAATACCAGAATTTAATGAAAAACTCCCATTTGTTTTACAAACATAAGAGTTGCAAAATACATTTTTGTAAAGTTTGGGCAAATATTTTAACCAAACCTTTGAACCATCTGAGTTTTGTTCATTCTAAGCTTTAATGCTTGGGAAAGTGACCAATGAGGCATAAAGCAAATCTTATTGCTTCATCAGATGGTGAGTGCAATTTATGATCTACTGACAAACCCAGAAGAGAATGCTGAAATATTGTGGTCACGCCTAATAAAATAGCAGGTACAGCCTGCAGATAGGGCAAAGACTAATCTCAGCTTCATGCACTAATCTCTGCTGAAGCCAATGGGAGTAACCTTGGCCTTGGTTCAACAAAATATTTAAGCACATGTTTAAGTCTAGAACTGTGGCTAGAGTGACTGTAGGCCACAAATGATAGAAAGAAGAAGCAAACTCTCAGCGAAACTGTCTCACTTCACTCCTTCGACTAAGCTCCATAGGAAGAGCTCTTAAACACTGTTTAAATTTCCTTTGTAATATTATTTTTTCAGATTTGAAATGTTCTTAAGTAAATGCTTTAAACTGTGGTTTTCCATTTAGCTGAATTAAGGTTTGAATAAAAAAATTGTTCCAGAGAACTGGGACAGCGATGATTCTGCTGGCCAAAGAAAAGCACATTAGATCTGTAAAAAGTGGGTTAATTAGCCAGAAAGTCTCCAGGAGACCCAGGCAGACATTCACAGTTCTTGCAAAAACAGAGATGCAGAGCCTTGCTGAGACAATGAGGAACCTGCTTGCATGATGAATCCATGATTATCTTTCTCTCCACACATTTCTGCTTGTCCTTCTCACCTAGCTTAGGAGAGCTCTTTTCAGAGAGAATTTCAAGGGCTGCTTTATTTGTTAGGAGACAAGGAGGCACTAATAAATTCCTCTGTGTGAGGTATTTAATTACATAATAATGTGTACACTAATCAAGGTAAATGTGTTTGTGAAAACACCTTGATATGGGAACAGTTAATCACCCAAGGCATTGCTTCTTAACACACCTTGGAAGTTAACTTAATTAAATTAATTAGAACAATGAAAAAATGAACTGTTTATTGGTCTACAATGGCCTGAAGCAAGTGCTTTTCCACCAATGTTAAGAAATCTCCCAGACTGCAAATCTTTTTTTTTTTTTTTAATTCGGCACCTCTAGTTCTTGCTCTTATGGCAACCCTTGAGGAGCCTGAAAGGGGTGGCATTTTCCCCTACAGCCCTGGCATCTGAACTCCTCATCTGCAGGAACCAGGTGATTGGTACCCAGAAGTGCTGTGTCTGCAGCCAAGATGCAGAAAATGAACACATCTGTGAGCTGATGCGTGCAGCTATGTGCTAGCTGGAAAAGAGGAGTTAATACACTGGAGATGTGTCTGTTCACAGTTAAAAGCCAATGGAGATGTGTGGAAAAGCACCTCCTTACCTCTAGCAAGCTTTGTGTTGTCCCTCATTATCCATTATTGCTTTCTACTTCCAAATATTGCATCCAAAGCAGCCATTTTCTCTCCTGTTTTTCTGGTGTACCTGGTAGACAAATACAATTATGTTTTCCCCACATAGCTTCAGCAAATTTTTGTTGACCACAGCTTTGACAGACATGCAGCTGGCCTGTAGGAACATGGTAGTGGGTTTGGTTACACATGATGCTGCTGTTGGTTCTGTGTGGATACCAGGGCTGGCTCAAGCTGCAGATTCACGTGTAATTTATCATTCTGTCAGGACAATATTGATGTGGAAAAAAAGCACGGTCTTCAATGCCTTTCTTTCCTCCTCCCTTGTCTCTCCCTCTTTAGCTCTGAAGAAGAAAATTCTTACATCTCTGTGGAGAGACAGATCTATTGGATGAAATATATGTATTTTTTGCTTACCTTAAAGCAAAAAATTGCCTTGACTTAGCTTCTGGTGTGGCCACACCAAGGTTTGTTTTAGCAGAGTCTGGGGAGGGTATGCCACAAGAGGTTGAAGGAAGGGTTGGACAAGGATGTGATGAATTTTCTCAGGGAAAACAGTACCCCTGCTGACTTAAATCATGCATGAAATCAATGCTGTAGCAGGTAATGCCGAGCGATGTAAGCAGTAAGGTTGGAAACACATGAGGCAAATTGTTGGTCATAGCTTTTGTCATGAACTGACCTTTTAGAAGTGACCTAGACCACTCTCTTTAGGGCACCCAGGGAGCCTGGTCAGGGATGGTAAGGATGACTCAGGACTCTGACACCTATGTGTCATTTGCTCTCAGATGAAGCAGGGGAGACGGAGCTTCTTCACTGTGATGGGAATTGGTCTTTCAAGCAAAAGACTAGTCCTTCTTTCCTTATCATGCTCACCTGTTTGCTCTGCAAAAGAGAAGACTATTTCTGAGCAGACTGGTTTTAAAAAGATGTATGTAAGTTATTCCCAATGCTCAAGGAATGAGGCAGGACTCCCTTGCTGTAGGCATTTCACAAGCATTAAACAAAACAGTAGTCTTTGCTCCAAACTGGTACTCTAAGGCCAGCTGAGGTACTAGGTGAACTTTAGGGACCCAGCCAATCCAAGCCAAGATGCTTCATAAGCATGGGACTGGTTTTGGGTTTGCCAGTCTGAAGAGCAGAGTGGCACTGTGCACTTAGAGGTCCAGCTCCATGGTCTTTCCAGCTTGATTGCAGTTCTTGACAGGACACAAATGGCAGCTTCCACCCCTCTGTAAAAACTCAGTCTTTTGTACTTCCCAAGAGTCTAGTAGTTGGTGCAACTGTTCATTCAGAGCAAAACCAATATGCTCCCCCAAATGGATTTCTTTACATTGTGCATCCTGGGAACTCGTGCAGATGTACATCTGAATCCAGAAACAGGCTAGCTCCTCTCAGTGTGGCTTTGCATCCCAACCAGTGTCCTACTGCTCAGTGTTGCAGTTTGATTGCAGACATATGTTGCTGTAGCCAGTTCAGTCCCAGCTCTGGAGCTGACACCACCAACAGCAGCCCAAGGCTCTCCTCATCACATTTTGGTGAGTGCTGATGAGACTTGTGGTATGGACAGCTTGATTTACTGATGTGAGTCTGTTGGTGGCTAAGTCATAGATGAAAAAATAACGAAAGCACAAAAAGCAACTGTGAAAATAGTGCTGGTATTTTCAGAAGCAATTAAGTATTTTGATAGACATTTTCTTCCTGAGTAGCAATATTTTCTGCCATTTTCTTTGGTTATCAGGACCACTGAAGGCATCTCAAACCAGGTTAAGAAATAAAGACTGTGAAGAAATAAGATGTAGGTGTACTTCTGGCCTTCATTTTTTCAGCCATGTAAAAGTGTTTCATGTGTCACTGCAGTACCTCCCTGCTACTCCTCACTCCACACATGGTCCAGTCTGTCTTATCATAAGAACTGGAACGTAGCATGTGAAAAGAAGGCAAAAGGACACATTCTGTAAATATACAATACCAATGTTTTCTGCTTGTATTTCCTAATTGTGCTGTTTGTGAAATCTCTATTTTCTCCTGTTTCCAGGTTTTATATGCACTGATTTTCTACACAGGTGTCCGTTGTTCTCACTTTGCTTACTTGTTCTTTTTTCCCCTGCTTCTTATGTTGTATTATCTTAGAATGTTTTTGTTGGTTTGTGTATATGTGCAAGTGTGTTAATAATTTTCTTGGGACTCTTTCACCAGGAGCTATTATCACAAACCTATGTTGTTGCTATGTAACAAAGCTGTGCCACTGTCTCAACGCTTTTTTTTTTTTATAATTTCTGTGCTTCTTTCAATTCTTAATTCTCTTTTTTTTCCAGACATTTCTCTTTTCCTTCCTCTCCCCTGAAGAAATCCAAAAGGCATACATACACCCCCCTACGCACACACAAACAGAAAGAAACACTGGAGGAAAAATACCCTTAAATTCATCCCATACTGTTTGGTGACTTATTTATTTAATTTCAAGGTCTCTTCTGAAGATGAGAAATAAGACACGACAAGGCATGTGTTATACTGAGATAACACATACCTTTGGGGAAGTGTGAAACACAAGGCAAAGAGGAGTGCCTTCAATGACCCAAGATGAGAGTTATCTTGTGGTAACACACACCTAGATGTGTCCCATTATGGCTGTGAAGGATGGGGATGCAGAAAGTGGAAATAAAAGAAACAGTAGAACTTAAATTCCTTTTATTGTTATTATTATTTTTAAGTTAGTCTGCAGCATGTCCTTCTATCATAAAAAGGAGAGAAGGATTCCAGCCAACAATCCTGTGGGACATCCATTATAATACAAAATAATACATGCGGAGATGATAAAGCCAGAAGGGACACTCGCATTCACTCTTACTGTGGATAGTTCCATATCGCAATTTATTAAATGTCACAGAGTTATTCAGCATTGAATTCAAAGTATTTGATTACATTCCTTCCCAAAAGGCATCCATAATACTTCTGAAGACATCAAAACACAGGGAATCTGTTACTTATTGGGTAATTTGTTCCAATAGTTTGTGACCCCTGTTATTAAAAAGTTGTGCCTTCCTAAAAAATTGATTGTCTGCCAGTTTGAATGTGTCCAATCATTCTTGTTTGTTCTGCCATATTGCATAAGATTAAACTACATATCCTACCTTGTCCTACATGTGTTTCAATCTAGTCAACTCCTGGGTTTCTTTTCACAAAATCAAGTGAATTTATTATTTTAATTCTTCATTAAGAATATATTTGAAACATTATTATTCTTTTTAAGACTTCTTTACCCATTGCTTTATGTCAGCAGGTTTATTTCCATGATGGTTTTGCTGGTGTAGAGTCAATTTTCTCCATAACAGCTGATGGGGCTGCATTTTGAATTTGTGCAGGAAACAGTATTGATAATGTAGAGTTGTTGACTGTGCAAAAAGTCCAGTTTCACTAATACTGAATTTCTGTTTTGCAAAGTGTTCATTGTCTTCTTTCTAAATAAGGCAAAGACGTTTTGGACCTTCTTTTTCCAGGTATAACCATGTTACAGTGAATCTTCTATTTATTGGGCTGCCATTTCATGAGACAGCCAGGTGATTTTTCCTGTTCCCATCCTTACTTACCAGCATGTCAATCTCTGTGCCATCTGCAGATTTTAGCTGTAGTGATTTCTTATTTACTTATTGATGAAAATATTGAATAATGCTGCACCAATTACTAAACCACATTAGAAACAGCTTGCTCCTAAATCCTGGGATCATACAACATTACGTACTGCATTTTGAAACCTTATAGTTAGCCAGTTCTTAATCCACTTAGCATATGTTTTATTCATATTGTATGGCAATAGTTTTAAAATTAAACTCTTTTTCAGTACTAAATTCAAGGCAACCAAATGTATTGTAAAAAAAGAATGGGATGAAAGAGTCTTATCTTTTATCAGACCTTTCAGCCATGCAGAAATAAAAAACAAAACAACAAAAGCCAAACAAAAACCAAAAAGGATACAAAATAACCTGAGAGGTTCAATCTACATTTATTGACTTAACAAGTGGCTCTTCTTTTTAAAACATCAAGCCTTTGAAGTCACTGCAGTTTCTCAGATATTTAAAAAGTGTGCCGATCCAAGAAAAAGGTGAGAAAAGATTGCTGTGGTCTTTTCTTTAGTACATGAACTTAGCTGATGCCACATGAAAAATGTTTTTAAGTGTAATCTTAAAAACAACTGTTTTCCTGTGTGACCTGGGTGAATTGAATTCAGTATTTGTTGTAGCAAATTGTGCACAATACCCAGTAGAATGAAATCCTTAGATTAATAGATTTTATGGCTGGAAGGGAACATTATGATTATGTGCTCTGACCTCTTGCATAGCGCCTGTCACAGAATTTTAGCCAGTAATTCTCGCCTCAGGCTCAATATCTTGTGATGCATAACAGTCTATTACTGCAGCAAGTGTTGGGCTTCTTTGGTGCTGCCTTCATGAGAGCCAACCCTTTTCATTATCAGTTTGGCAGTAACATGGGGGTGGCTACGGAAAGAGCTGTAAAATAGCACGTACATAAATGGTTCTTTTTTAAGGGAAGGGTAATATATGCCATATCAATATCCACATATGTATACAGGCATGCACATGGAATCGTAGAATCATGGAACCACAGAACTGCCCAGGTGGGAAGGGACCTCCAGAGATGATCTGATTCCATCTTCTGTGGGAAAGGGAGCCTAGGTAAGATTATCTAGCCCCTGTGCAATTGCAGCTTGGCAGCCTGCAGTGAAGAGGACTCTACACTCTGTCAGTGTGGAGGTTGTTTTGAATTGCTGCTCTGACTGTAAAAATTCATATGAGGGTGAAACTATTACCTACAGGCACTTGCTCCCATTGCTGCTTGTCTTCTCTGTGTGAATTCCTTGTGAAGAGTGAGTCCCTGTCCTCTTCCTAGCTATTCTTTAGGTTCATGGAGCACAGTGACGAAGTTGCCCCTGGGCCTTCTCTTTTCCAGGGTGAAAAGATCTAACTCTTTCACTCTTTTCTCAGAAGACAACTTCTCCAGGAATCTGCTGATGCATATTTAGCTTGTTGTCCACCAGAACCCCCCAACCTCTTTTAACAAGATTGCTCTCCAGCCACAGGGAACATAGCTTGTACTGGTCTCCTTGAATATGTCAGCATAGGACATTTATATTTCAGAAATATTGCAGTGTTATGGAGAGAAAGTATGCTCCGTGCTCTAGCTGACTGAAAAACCTGAGGACCTGACATGGTTCAGGGTATGCCTACCTTGACGAGTCAGTTTGGATCAGGAGTGTATTTCTGAAGTGACCTTCTGGACCTTTCTCAATTATTACATCTTTCATAAAGGTGAATTTGGAGCGTCTGAACAGGATCTTGTATGGACAAAGCTGGTGTCGATGAACTGTAATCACATATCTAATGTTCTCCTGGGTTTATGGGACCACTGTAGGGCTAGTATAAACTAAAAAAGCCCTAAAGGATTTATAGTGTGGATACTGAACCCTCAGGAGCAGCTGATTGTGTATATCTAATGAAGTTGCATCACCCTGCTTGACTGTGTGAACTGTCAGATTAAGACCTGATAGCACTGACTAACAGTTTCCTGGGGTACTCAGAAACTTGTTTATAATACCTACTTTTTACATTAAAAAGAGAAAGATGAAATGGTAGGGGTCTTAGAAACCCAGAAAAGAACGAGATTTTCAATCTCATGGTATGTTAAAACCATCATTGCAGCGGTCAGTGACTGGCCCATGTGGAATGAATTTCCAGACTCTGTTTCTTAGGATTTTGGGGCAGGCATCCAAGCTGACATCCATGTAGGTAGTCCCAACAGTTCATTTCCAGATCACATGGTCATGCATTCTGAATAAAATACATACAGTAGGGTCTGGATGGGAATTTTCATGCTGTAAGAAATGTGCTTTGTGAGCCAGACAAGGATTTGAGCATTCAGTGGGACCAACTTACCTTGTGTAACATACAGATAACTGCTACCAATTTTTCTGAGTGCCCTTTCCTCAAGGACGATAAACTTGTTATTTCTTCACAAAGAAAAAAGAAAAAAAATCTTTATATACTCCTTTTTTTAGTTCTTCACTTGATTCTCGGGGTGCTGGTCAATATGGTAGCCTTTGCAAATATGAACAGCATTAAAACACAGTAGGGATGTAATGAAGAGAATTCTTTAGTGTGTAGTAGAAGGAGATTTTTATACCAGTCCTGCCAAAGGCTCTCACCATGATTGACGTGCTCAACATTAACTTGTACTCCCAGGTATATAATACTTAAATTCTTTTGAACACACTACTGGAAACAGGCATGCTAAGGAGTTGTCGTTCTACTGATAATAATGCCATATCCATTATTATCTTCAAATTTCCCCTTTTAGAACTTTGCTGATCCCATTGAATATTCTGGGCAGCTGAGTTTTCAAAACATATTCATTCTCAGTAGAGCTCTATGCTCTGTTGATTGGCTGCCTCCTTTCCTGATCACGCTGTGAACTTTAGTGGATGAAATTTTATACATAATCACGCTGTATTCTTTGCTGATTGAGCCATCTATTATCACTGTTTATATAGCTATTTCATTCTGCATTTGCCAGTCCAGTTTCAAGCTTGTTTTTCCCCCAATATATTATGCAAAATAAACTGAACAGGAATTACAGTATTTCCAACCTGCTGTGTCTTCAGAATCCAAGATAGCAAAATGCTTAGGTTTTCTTTCAAATAGTAGGATAAATGCTTCCCTAAAGATTGAAGCTGCTGGTTATGGAAAGCTTGTGCCACTTACTATATGCAAAATAGGAAGATTTACAAAGAAACTGATTGCATCTTTATTTGCTTTATCAAAGAATCTAAAACCATAGCTGAAACTATAGAAAATGCACTTTAGTGATCTTAAAACAAATGATATCCCCAACAGATTTGTCAACAGCTTAGCACATAAGCCCTGGCTGCTGAAGCAAAAAAGCATCTGGAATTTCTACTGCTAGAATATGCACCTTAATAAGGAGAAGATTCAAAAGTTCAATTCCTGAATTGTAGAGCTTGGTCAGCGGAGTTTTGCAGCTGAAGAAGTGTTGTCTGTGCAGCTGGTTTTGCCAAAAATAAATAAATAAGGGGAATGAATAAACCAGCGCTCAAAACTATGAATCTTCCCTAATAATAAAATATGCAAAAATGATAGTAAACTCTCTCCATTTATTAAATTAAATTATGCATCTCAATCATCAAAGTGTGCAACAACTGCACTCAAGAAGGCGTCACTAAATCAGGGGAAGATGCAGCCCAATCAGGAAAATTTAACAACTCCATTATTAAATTAGGAAACACTATCAGAACCAAGGTAAATAAAAAGGAGATAAAATGTGCAGGCTGATCTTTGCTGCCCAGAAAACTGAGAGGGAGACTGCAAAGACATCATTTGATAATAAATAGGGCAGTCTCCCCAGGAGGAAGACCTTTAGGAGATGCAAATGAGAATTGCTTTAATAAAGTCACTGGAGCCGAATCTATGCTTTTAAAGTAAATACCTGGTACAACAATTGTCTTGTGACTCTTTATAGAATACTAGTTCCTTTGTACTTTGATGAACAGTACTTCATAAGGACCCTACTCCAACAGGGAAGCATGGAATTGCAGTTTAGTTTTTATTTCTGTAGTAGTCTTCTATTTGCACCTTTCCCCAAATAATTTTCTGCTCAAGGGAGAAAAGAAAAAAAAGTGGAAAAACCTTTGGATCTACAAAATTCAATGTAAAAACCTTCCACCAGTGATAAAGAAAAAAATTGTCCTTCATGCTCAAATATTTTCTACCAGCCTCGCAACAGGCAGTCTGGAGTAGGTGTTAAAATTGCCTACAGGGGCTAAAAGCTATAAGGGGAAAGATCTGAATACAAAGAAAAAGACAAGTGAAGTGGTGATTCCTGGAAATGAACAAAAAGTTTGATATTGGTTTGAACATGAGAAGAGACATTCCAGGCAGGACTTGCTGATAATTTTTAGCCCCTAACCAGACCTGTTGTAGGATAGTATACCTGGATGACTTGAGGGTCATTGGATGTCACAAAGAAAAGAAAATCATACAAATAGATAACATGGTATCAGACTTCATGTAGCAAAAAAAGGCCTACAGACTGTATTGTCAATAAATATGTCAGCCTTTACCATTAATTTCTAAGTTAAATCTGACCTATTAATGATTGCTGCAAAGGGAACATGACTGCAACAAAAGAGGCAGGCACTGCCCTGGACAATCTGCAGTTTGTCTCAAAAGGTCAGATGAAAGAAAAAGGAGATATGAAGCGATCAAATGGTTAAAGTGAGGAACAAGGGGAAGTCAGCATCAAAGCTGTTGAATAACTCTGTCCTAACTTGATCACAAACTTCTGTAGTTCTGTATCCAGGACTTCCTAGACTGCCTTCCCCTAACCTGTGTCAGTTGTGAACTGTCAGTCCTTGCTGATCAGCATCCTGTCCATTTGTGAGGACTGGGAGCCTGGATGTTTACCCAGGGCCTTTGGTGGGTGCATATGAGTTTTCTTAGCCTGTGTCAACATGCCATTGCTGTTATCTTTGCCTGTATCAAGCAGGCTAAAGGCAATCTGTTCTGAAATTGTGTCTCCATTTTGCTGGGTAGACATATGCTTAGTCAAATCCTTAAGGAAAGCTGCCACTAATACAGTGTACGGAGGAGCTGGAGTTACTGAGCATTACAGGTGTTTGTTTAACCTTGGCATACATGGGAAAACTGTAATGATTTGTTTTATACCTGAAGGCCCAGAGAGGATTATGCTGCCTGTCTACTGTCTGTATGTGAGGTGTGTGAGCAAGGAAACTTAAAAGACACAGCCAATTTCTGTGCTTCATCAGGATCAAACATTTCCATTAAAATACTAACTTTTAAACACTAATATTAGTCTGAAATAATTATTGAAGATTTCTCCCTGTGGTTATTATATCCTTAAGCGAGACGAGGTAATTTCTGCTGTTAGTGTTCTGAGCATTATTTTTCCAGCTTTCTTCTTTAGCAATTCTTTTCAATAAATTCAATGCACTTGAAAATCAGATACTAATTTTAAAAGCCCAAGAAGGAAGGTACTAGAGAGCACTGAAACAGGGACATGCATAAAAATGTGCTCACACACACACACATAGGCAATAAATGCCCATACACACACAAGCATGCAGGATGTCTCCTGAGGCTTTGTATTCTTGATGGTTCATCACCTGTCATATTTTACAGGTCATAGGGCCATGAGGAAAATGCATGCACAGTTTAAATTCAGTTGCCACAAACTGGCAGATGTCTGAAGGAACCATAGTTTCAGAAGGTGACAGAGTTTATGATTCTCAGGAGTTTAACAGGGCTCTGAAAAGTAAAACATCCTTTAAACATCTTCGTGCTTCCCATGGTAGATTACCATTCTGCTCCCACTAGGATCCATAGGAGGTGAAACATCCAGCACCTCTGGGGCAGGGCTGGGTGCCCACAAGTCATTGATTCACCAAACACACAGGCATGTGCCTCTGAGCCTCCTACTTCAATAAGAACTCTGCTCTTATTGAAGCCAATGGCTCTGAAGCACATGCCTGCGTGCTCTGCAGGGACAAAACCTGACACTGATTTGGATACAGGCACGCAGACATCTTAAATTAAAAATCCCACAAAATATGGACGCACGCATTTCGCCACTTTGTCATGCCCTGAAAATCACGGCATTAAGAAACAGAAGAGCTTCTCATAATGTTGGATAATGGATGAAAAGGTAAAATATATATGGTACGACACAGTTTTACCTCAAATGATTTCTTAAGGAGCATTTGGACTTTACTTAATGGTGCACCTGCTTGTTATAATAAGATTTGGAAATTTGTTTATCCATTCACTTATTTATTGGAGGGTATCATTACTTAATTTCTGATGTGTCACACTAGGGACATGTAGGATTGGGAAGAATTTTCCCATTTTCTAGATGAGATGGGAAGGAAATTTTATGCGTATTGGGCAATTAAAAAAGAAAAAAAAATTGGGGAAGGATACTTTAAAAAGTGTAAAATGTTTCATTAAACAGAAACTTACCCCAGCTGTTCATTTCATTTTTATACCTCACAGAAAGGAAGCTGCTGGTGATAGCTGTTCTAGGCATCTGGTGTCTTATTTGAGGTAGTTAGTTGTGAATGGACAATCATACATGTCCATATATTGGGGAGACTTTGTAAGCCTTCCTCTGACTGGCTCTCAGCACTGGAAGCATCTGCAGACTTTTATAACCCTCAGTTCACTGCAGTGACTTAGTCCTTTGTTACCAATTATGCACCATCAGAATATCATTAGTGCCAGCAGAGAGAGTGCAATCCTCTCTCAAAATACAGAGGTTTATATATGAGGTGGCCAGTTCAGGACTCCCTTACACTCACTGGGCAGAAACACATTTAGATCATGTAGATATATAAATTCATGTAGTAGACTCATGCTTTTTATTTTAAATCAATGCAAAAACTCCTCCATGACAGACACTTTAAAAAGAAAGGGTCAGAGTTAATGTTTCAATGAAACTTCTTTGAGAGGAATACAAACTCATTATCTTTCCTTTCAGCCTCTTCTTCCTCCTACTCTTCCCCTACATACACTCTAACTCCTTCTTATTATAAAGGAAAAAAGAAACTGTATTAAGAGAAGATGCGATTGACATTTTGAATGTTAACTGTCTTGTTTACTACTTGATGGATCAGTTTATATACTGATATAATAGATAGAAGCTCTGCCATTGACTCAGGACTGAGCACTTTTTATTAGAAAATTACTTGTGTTAAACTTTTCCAAATTAAAAAAAATCATACTAATTTTTGAGTACTTAAGTTTGTGACTTGGTAATATTCTCTTAGCATAAGATGTGTAATTTTAATATCTTCTGCATTCATGTATTGTACATTTAGAAAGCCTTTTTTAAATCAGACATTGCTCTGAAGAGTAATTTATTATCACAGTACTTCAGAAGATGTTTCTCAGAAATACAGAGTAATTTTTAAAAGGAATAATTTTTCATACGAAGTCTTATTTGACCATGTCTCTTCCACTGTGAAAAAGTGTGATTACTTTATTTTTTTCATGTGAGTTAACTTCAAACTGTTATTTGAAAATATCACTTTTACAAAGTATGTATGCAATTTCTTTAAAATATCTTGTTAAGATGTTTCTTTAATGAGAATCTGCATGCAAAATTTATACTGTATGTTACTATCATTATATATATAATTGGCCAAGAGCAAGGAAATGGAAAATGAAATTATTTTTTGATGACAAAATGCATGTATGTTTCCAGGTGTAAAGTATTTAATAGTAACAATCTACAGCTGTGTAATTGTATTGCTGTGTCAAACAAACAGTCTTGCGGTAATTGACGATTAAACTTGCCATTTAATTCTAAATCTCTGCATTATCTCTTCCATTTTCCCTGTTATTAGATGTTTTTAGGACAGTCCCTACACAAGAAGTCCTTTTCACATAAGTACTTTACTCTGGTGTTTAAAGAATAATATACATCATACGACGCTAAGGACAGGATTTATTTCACTTACTGTTATTGTCTAAAAAGTTACATACTTGGTCTAAGGCAGATAACTTTTTATATTCAGTGGAGAGAAATGGGCAGCTCAGAGACTGATTTGTCCTGTCTGTGTCAGACATCTGGCTTAAGGTGGGACAAATCACTACTTGGAGTTGTCTGTTTTTCTCTGCTGACTGCAGAGAGACCCTAGGTGATTATTTCAGGCCATTCACCTTTCAGACAGTGAAGGTTAGTTGAGATGAATCCTACCTCTAATTGTGGAAACCCAGATGGCAGTGAAAAAA
>VXAX01002700.1:466114-476615 GCA_013399835.1 Leptocoma aspasia
AAACAAACCAACAACATCTGAAATATGCTTCTTGCATTTATTTGTGAAAGAGCAGGCACACACTGTACTTAAACCCAGAACATGTTGTGTGCTTATTATGGAAATCCACAGCAAAGAAATCTGTGTTCTTCATGTGTGTGGATGTGTGTAAAGGGATTAAGCAGTTTAACACGTGTTTATGCTTCCAAAATATCTTTTGGACTGGACCCAAATTAAATTTACCCAAGCCCAAACACCTGTTTAAGGCTGTAATGACACTGCCATATGGTGGGTCAGTTGCTGCACACATGCAGACATGATCAGTTTTATTTGGTCAGTTCAAGTAATAACACCCCAGGCACCCACCCTGGCCCTGGAGCATGGTTTTGCTGCATGAGGTCCATAAGATTCACATCTATGCTTCCCCAAGGTGGCCAGCCTAAGCTATCTTGGGCTACCTGCCTGTGGTACAGTAACATCTTGTTTTGTGCAGTTTCCTGAGCTCTGCCTTATGCTGACACAAATTTTTGGCAACACAGCGTGAAAAAAACCTCACCTTCCACACATTCTGCCTCACCTGTACCTCCACCTCCATGCTTTACCAATATCAGTGTGGTACTCAGTGTAGCCTCATCTGAATGTTCATAAAACCTGAAAACTAGCAATAAATACACACACAATTTCCAAGTTTGGAGGTTTCCTTTGTATATTTTTTGGTCTTTTATCAAGCACAAAGGAGACAGAATGTGATGTCACATGCCCACCCTGTACAGGTATATCAGGCACTGTAGTGTGATTTGGAAAAAAAAAAAAAGAAAAAAAGAGAATATCAAAGCAATTGGCCTTTATAGAAAAAGAGTGGCTTCAGCAATGTTTTTAAGAAAAATACTATAATTAGAAATCTTCCTACTCTTGGACCATAATTAAATGCAAGCACAATTATAAAACTACTTAAAAATACGGGAAATTATTTAAAATCAGTTAATTCAGGATTTGGAAGTAATTTGCATTTCACAGAATCAAAAAAGCCCCAAAGACAACCCTAAGCCAGGGTGTATTTCTGTTGGTATTTTTATTAAGCTCTAAAAAAGCTTGTTTCCAAAGACAAATTAAGCTGTAGTGAAATACGTTTACAATATAGTGATTACATTTTTTTTCTGCAAAGTATGGATATCAGAGCAATCTAAAAAAACTCTTATGGTTTTTTTGTTTTGGTTTGGTTTTTTTTGTGTTTGGTTTTGTTTTTTTTTTTTTTGGTGTTTGGTTTTGGTTTTTTTTGGTGTTTGGTTTTTTGTTTTTGTTTTTGTTTTTGTTTTTTTTTTAAGGAACAAAAGCATTTTAAAGTAGATTTTAGACAGGTATTCCACCTGTAAAATGCCTGGCTCTATGAACTGATGTGAGTAAATCCAAATGAGTGTGTAAAAACCTTTGAGGCTCTTGTTGTAGGTTCATTTGAAGTCACATTGATTGCAGTGTGTGATTGTGACACAACAATGTGCACTGACAGCATTTTACTCATACTTTCTGTATTAATTTTAATAGTAAAACACGAGTTCCTTTAAAGGCAAAACAAGATTTGCTACTGACTGTTTCAGCCTTCAGTCATTCAAGTGGACACCTACCTGTCTGACTTCTCAATTTAGGATTCTCTTTCTTTCACCAGAATTTGAAAATCCTTGTGGCTTTTTTCTGCTTTGCTAATCACCAGACAATTTGGACATCATTCATGGGGGTTAAACATGAGAGTTCCATCTGTGCTGGTCACCAGTGATCCCTTGCAGTCCACGTAAAGACAGAGAAACTATTTGGCCACAGTCTATCTCATACACTAAAATTGCTTATTTCTCTACTTGACTGCACAAAACTTTAGGAGAATTGGATTAGTGTTTGTTTATTAGATTCAGATAACTATAATTACACTCAGTGAGTCCTACCTCTTCTGTTGTCTCACCCATTGCACTCTAAAATCTCTTTTCCAAATCTCTTTTCCCAGCCCTGCTGGCTCTGTGCCAGTCATCAAAATTGACTGAAACTTGCTCAGATTTTGTTGTTTGTGCCTATACAGCATTGACAAAAGGGCACTGGGGTGCCATATGGTAAAGAAAGCTTTGGTTGCAATGTGTTGGTTTGGATTCAGTTTGACTCCATAGCCCTATAGTAAAAGGCTGAGAATTCAAAATAAATATCCACTGTGGAGAGTTACTAGAAAATCATAAATCACCTCCTTGATGAAATACTGTCTTTATCTATATGTCTAATAAGGTGAATGAAAGAAATCTCTGTAAGCAAAACAGATGGTGTTTAGAACCTGATGGCCTTCAAGAGTGTTTGCTTTGGGTCAGCTACAGTCTGAACCCACAGAAGGCAGGAACGATGCCTCTGAAGATCTCCTGGAATATCCTCTGGTCCAATTTAATCTAAAAGGAATAGTTGCTGTGCTCCAAGACTGCCACAGAAACCAAACCAATGCATGGAAAATAAAGACAACTGGGAAGTTTGTTTTGGAGGCACACTTCTTGCCCAAAGAAAAAGACTGATATTAATAAGTGTGATTAGGACTTATTACTGTACAAGCTGTGTGCATTTACTTGCACTCAAGACAATATGTAAGTTAACAATGTAAAGACAATAACTTTATTACTGAAATACTTTCTCATTAATTTCTCTAACCATAGGAATGAGCTTATTTATGTAATCTCAACTGTTTGCCCACTGAAGTTATATTTTCAGGAAGCAAATCCATTTTGTTAAGAAATCTGATTACATGTTTGAGTTATTGACCTTTTTTTTGGAACACTTTTTTTATTTTTTTAAAGATGCTCATTAAGATCTTTTGTCTAGAAAACAAGTGTGTTTTCCTATGCCATAGAGCAACCAAATTCTAATTGCTGGCTTCATTATACAGAAAAGTAGAAGTGTAACAATCAAGAGCCTTATTACACATACATAATTGAGTTTCATTGCAACTTATGAAAACATAAACTGTCTTAAACACACTTGCAGAAAATGTTACATCATCAAATCAACACTTTTATTATACAAAAGTAATTGTGTTTAAAGACACCAAACATATGTTACATATACAAGAGGAAAACACAACAAACAGAACTCTAATACAACTTTGAATTTTTAGCAATTCTCAGATCTTCAAGAGTTTTTTTTTGTTTCGCCTTTTAAATTACTATCTCACAAAATGAAGGTAGGTAGAACTCTCACTAGTGAAACTATAATTAGGTTGTTTGTGGACGAAGGCATTTGGACATAGTCTCATTTGATGCAGCACACGGGATCCATTCAGAGGTTTTCAAGGTAGGCATCTGCAGCTGAATTTATTGTTTAACCTCACTGACTATGTTAGTACCTGAAGATAAGCTTTTAGTAAATGTGTTCTGTTTCATGACTATTTCTTTCCTTGAAGTCAAATGTAGATATCTGCTTTGTATGTCTCAAGCTAGATGAGATCAATCCACTTTTTATCAGTCTTCAACATGGATTATTAATATGGTTTAACCTGAGACATTCAGTCCAAATCAAAGGCAAACTTTTGTTGCTGGCCTTTCTTATAAAGAACAGGCATTTAGTGTATTTTGAGGTCTTGTCAGCTCATCTTCTAGGATTAAATTTGTGCTTGATATCTTGGTTTCTGCCAGGACAAGGTTAACTTTTTGCAATAGCCAGGAGAGTTCCTGGCCAGGATATTGGTGTCATTACCAGGGGAGAGGGAATGGGAATGGTATTCTCACTTCCAAGCAGAGTGCAGCTCCCTCCACTCAGGAGGAACTGGGGCAGGGAAGAGCCAATTGGTACTTGCTGATTGTTATGTATGGTCTTTCTGTGTAAATCGCTTCTCTGTCTTACACCTTTTGTTATTAATATTGTTTCTGTTACTGTTGGTTTTCTTATCTCATTGCTGTTTCCAGTAAATTCTTCTTATATCTGCCCATAATATTTGCCTTTTCTGCTTTGAGTTGGAGGAGGAGAGGGAGTGAGTGGCAGCATGTTTTTGTTGGAGTATAAAATTGGAAAACACCATTCCTACACCACGCAGCCTACACTGACATCCCACGTGGGGCACAAAAGGTTGAGATAACAACTGATCTGCCCAGAGCAGAAGAAAATTTGATGTAAGCATTTGCTGTGTCAGGCAAAGAATCACTGGTCACAGTGTTGTTTGCTCTGTTCATGTGGGTGAGGTACCTAACTCTGGATATATTTCCATATGTGCAATATGTGTTCCTGAGATAACCTTTTTGAGCAGGAAGAGGGATCAGGATTTCTTTGTTGGGATATCAGTTTATGACACAATAAAACCAAATGCAATGAGGATCATGTGAGGTGTGTATTCAGTGCTGCTCCCCTGCCCTTACCCCTGAGAGTCCATTAATAATCATACCCAACTTATGGGTAAAACGAGGAAGGATGATTTTCCCCAGTTTTTCACCCCTTTTTCCTCCTTCAGGCCTGTTACCAGAACTTTTGTGGATTAGAATTTCCTCTGAATAGTATTGCTAGGTCTGCCAGGTCTTTGCAGTACAGTCCACATCACATTCAGAGTTACAAAAAAGATTTTTAGGAGCGTCTTTCAGAGATCTGCCCACTTTGTCAGTTAAGATGGTAGCCTTCAAGCACCCCTTCTCCACTTCAAGTCTCAGTGTAGAACACAGTGTCTGGTCATTTATCACAGAATCCCATGGCAGGCCTTGTTAACACAAACATATCACTTGAGTCCTAGCTTGCTCTTTGAGTTCCCTTCTGGAATTAATGAGTGAAACAGGTAGGAAATCTTTTTCATTTTTCATCTTGCTAGGGTGTTTCTTCATGACAGGAATGTGATTTGCATGGGATGAGCCTTCAGGTGTGAGATAGATCCAGATAATTTAGAAGGGAGCAGTGCAAAGCCCCAGGCAAATGTACATCATGCTATAGACCAGTGTATGACTAGAGGAGTCAGATACCCGGTTTTCAGTGTGTTGCAGTATTTTCTCTACCTTAAGAATATAGTGGAATATATGTATTTAATATGTTATTGTTGAATGACAAGTCATTAAGCTTGGAAATCTCTAACATCATTTAGTTGAACCATTATCTTCTTTTTCACTCTCCTACATCTTAAATTTTCAATTAACCTAATTTTATTCTCGATTTTCGATTACCTGTTAAAATTACCGAAATTACGTGTTAAAGTTACCGAAAATACGATAATTTTCGATTACCTGTTAAAGAAAAACTTATAAATCTGTATTTAGTATTTAGATCTCACCAATTGCTGTAATTATTACCAGTGATACTACTAATGTAAGCACTATTTTAAGTTTCTATCTTTGAGAAGTTGCTGTGTTTTAAATAAACACATGGAAAGAGTCAAATCTCTAAAAGGAGAGATTAGACTCTGCATAGGACATCATCAACTGGGATGGATGAATTTAGGCAACAATTCATAATATACCCTCAGCATTGAAGAAATTTCCTGGTTCCTATTTCAGAGTCTTATCCCAGAGACTACAATTCTAATTCAATCTCATCTCAATTAATCTAATCATTGTGTAGCAAGTTCCAAATTACACTTTTTCCTGATCTTTGGCAATAAGTAATTACCTCAGTGTAAGCATTTAACATTTTCTCCTGACCATTAATAAATACCAGTGCAGCTATTCACTCCAGACAGCAGCACCTTGACTGTCTTCCCCTACAAATAAATGGTGAGAGCAGGAAATAACATAAAGCTTTTTTTTTTTATCATTTTCCTCGGGACTCACAGTTTCTCCTTTGCCATATCCATCAACACTTTTGCTGGTATTTGTAGTCTGCCTTATTGTGACATCTTTGCTTGGTTCCACATGTTTAATACATCAGTTCCTCTAACATTCGAGCAGATTTTATAGAGATCTATTCAGCGACTGATATATGTGCACTATTAATTGTATATATTATATATAGTATATGAAGCGAGAGAGAGAAAGAGAGAATCTGATTACTCTAGGGCATCGGCTGCTTTCAACCAATAATAATTTAACATCTCTATTAACTACCTTTTGATGTTCTCTGTAGAGGGTACATACTGTTTTATATACAGGATGCATAATAAATTCCTATGAGATTATGCTGCAATTGAGTAGAAAGTCTATAATGCATAAGTGATGGAGCTGAAAAGCAGCTAGGAAGGATTTTCCTTTCAAAATAAGGTCACATATTTACATCTCATAGAGCAATATGATGGGTGCTGAAGAGCAAGAAGCACCAAGCTGCACTTTCTGGTGTGCTGAGCCTTTCTATGCGTTCACTGCTGCTGGAAATGAGGTGATGCATGACAAGAGGAAGATGAAGAAGAAAACCCACAGCATTCTGAACCTCCAGCAAGGATTTGGTGTCACTTCCTTCAGAGTATAGAAAACCAAGGATGAAACTAATCTCAGCTATCATTAGCTAAATGGGGTATCTCTTCTCAAGTAGGCTAGCACTTTCAGTCGGCTTTTTTAGGTGGCATTGTTGAACCCTTAGGGGTTCTCACCTGTGCTGCAGGTGATGCCAGAGGGACCCCAGGGGACTAGCACAGACTGGATGCCTACCTCTTTCAAGCCATATTTTGGCAGTGGGTTATCCAGCTCACTGCCTGAAAGAAAGATATTCAAGTCCTAGCTCTAGCTCTGATCCTCTGAGACTTCTGAATATATATTTTAAGTTATTGTGGCAAGAAGACTCTATATAAAGTAGTGTGTCTGCCTCAGAGAACAGGAAGCTATATTCTCTACACTGGTTCAACATCACCTTGAATATTGTGTGCAGTTTTCCTCACTGCAATTTAAGAAATATATTAAACTACTAGAAAGCTTTTGAAGGAGGAAAAGAATATAGTGAAGAGCCTTGAGGAGCTCTGAGGGCACTTGGTCTGTTCAGCCTGGAGGAGAGTGATGGGAGACCTCACTGCAGTTACAATTCCTTTGTGAGAGGCAAAGGACAGGCAGGCACTGATTTCCCTTTGGTGACCCATGGCAGGACCCAAGGGAATGGATTGAAGTTGTGTTAGAGGAGGTTTAGGTTGGATATCAGGAAAAGGTTCTTCACCCAGAGCATGGCTGGGCACTGGAACAGGCTCCCCAGGGCAGTGGTCACAGCACCAAGACTAGCAGAGTTCAAGGAGCATTTGGACAATGCCCACAAGCACAGGGTGTGACTCTTGGGGTGTCTTGTGCAGAGCCAGAAATTGGGCTTGATGACCCTTGTGGGTCCCTTCCAACTCAGCTTATTCTCTGATTCTGTGACATGACAGAACAGGGACTTGAGATGGATTTTATCAGCTCCAGAAAGGTGATGCACTGAATCATATGTGTGGGGAGCTGTCACTCAGTCTTGCAGATCCAATCCTGGGCCAGCCTGGAGTTCTGCTAAAGTCATATGTTTTCATAGTAAGTTTTGACTTGTAAAAATCAGTGTTTTCCACCTCAGAGGAACAGACTAAAAGAAATTCCAGCTATTTTAGATGGCTAATTTTGCACTGGAGGTCTTAGCTTGCCTTCTGTCTGTTTGAAAACAATCTTGTTAAGCCATTTGCATTGCTTAAATTTGGAAATGTGGTCACAAATTTGGTTTTCCATAGTAGCTTCATATTAAAAAACAAATATTCTGATATTCTTAGATATAAATATAAATTTTAAAAAATTATTTAACTTTATTCATAGATTACTGAAAGTTGTCAGTTAAAAGGCTCAGAGAATTGTCTACTTTAAACCACTGTTTTCTGAAAACACCAGTTTGTTATGAATAGAGTTATCCATAAGAAAGGATGAATTCCAAATGAAGAAACATCAGCCTGAAATTCCATATTGTGATAGAGACATAATGGCTAAAGCAGTATATGCTGATTTCTAAGAAAAAAACCCAAACAAAGAAACAAAATCTAAAACAAAACAAAAATCTGAAGCTGGGACAGATGGTTTAAACAGTTTTCTTTTCTGGATGTAAGTTAATGCATTAGAATGTATCTTAAAAAAATAATTGCAGTTACATTTAGTCAATTTTTGGAGCATAAGGTTTTTTTAAACGTTTTTCTTATCTGGGATAAGATTACCTTTTCATGTATTCATAACTGTCACTGATTAAATACTAAATAAATTCTGTTGTGATCTCATCTAGAACCATTCTCATATCCTGTATGTCACTGCATTTGTATCTATTGTCTATGTGTTTACCAAAGAAACAACATATGAGTCTGTGCCTGTTTGTGTTCACAGCTAGGCATACAAATACAGCATGGATACAAACCACGCATGTTTGGGAGAGAGAAAGAGGGATAGACATATTTTAAAGAACACACTTTTTCATCTTTGTATTCTGCTCTTTGCTGATTCTTTTATGAGTCATANAGCCAGAAATTGGGCTTGATGACCCTTGTGGGTCCCTTCCAACTCAGCTTATTCTCTGATTCTGTGACATGACAGAACAGGGACTTGAGATGGATTTTATCAGCTCCAGAAAGGTGATGCACTGAATCATATGTGTGGGGAGCTGTCACTCAGTCTTGCAGATCCAATCCTGGGCCAGCCTGGAGTTCTGCTAAAGTCATATGTTTTCATAGTAAGTTTTGACTTGTAAAAATCAGTGTTTTCCACCTCAGAGGAACAGACTAAAAGAAATTCCAGCTATTTTAGATGGCTAATTTTGCACTGGAGGTCTTAGCTTGCCTTCTGTCTGTTTGAAAACAATCTTGTTAAGCCATTTGCATTGCTTAAATTTGGAAATGTGGTCACAAATTTGGTTTTCCAGAGTAGCTTCATATTAAAAAACAAATATTCTGATATTCTTAGATATAAATATAAATTTTAAAAAATTATTTAACTTTATTCATAGATTACTGAAAGTTGTCAGTTAAAAGGCTCAGAGAATTGTCTACTTTAAACCACTGTTTTCTGAAAACACCAGTTTGTTATGAATAGAGTTATCCATAAGAAAGGATGAATTCCAAATGAAGAAACATCAGCCTGAAATTCCATATTGTGATAGAGACATAATGGCTAAAGCAGTATATGCTGATTTCTAAGAAAAAAACCCAAACAAAGAAACAAAATCTAAAACAAAACAAAAATCTGAAGCTGGGACAGATGGTTTAAACAGTTTTCTTTTCTGGATGTAAGTTAATGCATTAGAATGTATCTTAAAAAAATAATTGCAGTTACATTTAGTCAATTTTTGGAGCATAAGGTTTTTTTAAACGTTTTTCTTATCTGGGATAAGATTACCTTTTCATGTATTCATAACTGTCACTGATTAAATACTAAATAAATTCTGTTGTGATCTCATCTAGAACCATTCTCATATCCTGTATGTCACTGCATTTGTATCTATTGTCTATGTGTTTACCAAAGAAACAACATATGAGTCTGTGCCTGTTTGTGTTCACAGCTAGGCATACAAATACAGCATGGATACAAACCACGCATGTTTGGGAGAGAGAAAGAGGGATAGACATATTTTAAAGAACACACTTTTTCATCTTTGTATTCTGCTCTTTGCTGATTCTTTTATGAGTCATATATAAATTCTGTAGATTTTGGACTTAGATAAATTTCTGGTTTTCCTTGTCTTTGCTCAAAAACTTCTGACTTGGAGTCAGTTTTATTCCTGCTTCTCATGCTTCAACTTCCCAGTCTTTTAAAGGAAGGAATGTCAGTCACTTGCGAATGGAGTTTGATAAAGGCTAGAAGACCTAAGTGCATGTGTTGCTAAAATACAGCTTGGGGGTTCTCCTAGCTGTCATATGTTCCTTATATGAGTTGCTGGATAGTAATTATGAACTCATGCTTTACATCATGAGTGTGATTGTTATGATTATTTGGAGAAAAAGAAGAACATGAACAATTCCCTGAAGTGGTTGCCTATGCAGGTGTGGTCCTGCTTTTTTTCCTTCTCTTATTCTTCTGGGACAGTTCCTGCATCTTCTACACCTCAAAACATCTTCTTTCTGAAGAAGAAAATAGGCCTCTTTTTAATGGCTATGTATTGCTGCATTCAATAACTCTTCTTTTTTTCCTTTCTTTTGGGTACTTGCAGCTAAATCTATCTTACTCCAGCTTCTCTTACACCTGCAAAATTATGTCATTCTTCTGCTATTATGGATGTTGTCTACTCTTTACCACTTTCTGCTGTAATGTTACGACACTCTGGGATCCTTTCAGGTCTTAGGTTACACCACCATTGCTCTTTCTCTCTGACTTCAGGACTGTTTTTGCAGCATCTGCTTCAATTGATGGTCTCTTTTCTACTGCTGCTGTTTTCTATTTCAGAATGAGGAGTGAATCTCACCTGAGCAAGGAAGGTTTCTCCTGTACTCTTGGGGATACTGCTTAGTAAGTCGACGCGCTGCCTCAGTTTCCCTCGAGTCCACCGGCTAGCTCACAAGCCCCAGAGGCAGTGGTCCGAGTGGCCTCTCCCCGTGTAGCTGGCTCACGCTGAGCAGCAGGGGTGGAGGTCCTGACCTGCACACCCTCAGGGAAGTCTCTGGGCTGCAGGTCAGTGGTCGAGTTATGGC
>VXAX01002700.1:476664-489854 GCA_013399835.1 Leptocoma aspasia
AAGGGCGGGAAAAAGTGCACAAACGAGCAAGAACCATTACATAACTTAGGGGGAAACCGGGACCAACCATTACAATAACAATTAACTAAACTGTAAAATAATTAAGCACCGCAACAGTAAGTGACATTTTCCCTCCTAAGGTTTGTCACTGTGACTGCTTGGAGTGGTTTTTCTTCACCATGAGAAAACACACTCTAGGAAGTGACATTTGCCTTTAACCTTTTATGAGCCCCTCTGCCTCTTGCACCATATTCAGTATAAGGAAAGCTCACAAGTTTTCATGCTGCCTCTGTGTGATGTTTAGATGTTTACGGTAGCTGACCATTTCTCCATTTGGAGAGATCCAAAGGACCATTGCTTTGAAAGAGCTCAGAGCAATCAGGTATCATTTTAGCTCTTTGGAACTGGGTGGAGAGAGAACCTGTTGTGTTGAACTGGAATTTGCCCTGATTTATCCAGAAAGGAGATCCCATTTTCCCAAGCAAAATATTCTTCAAAGCTACAAATTAATATGAGGAATAAGGAAATGTTTACCAAAAGGATTCTGTAAAATGACTGGGAGTTGACTTTGAGGCCTGAATATATCCCCTCTAATCATGTGTGAAATTTGGAGAGTGGGCTCATGGCTTACGTTTTGCTTTAGATGACAGCTTTCATGTTAAGCTAGCTCAGTTCTTCTCAACCTGTGATCCATGAAGTATTAGAAATCAAGATGTAATCCAGAATGACTGCAGGAAATCTTCATAGTTTCTAATTTACTTTGCCTATTTAGAAGGTCAAATCTCCAAGTCAGATATCTTCATTCCTTATCTGCATGATGACTTGCTTGAAGGAGATGGAACTATCTACTGAGACAAGTCAGATTCATCTACCTTGCTAAATTTATGTCTGAGAGATCCCTGATAGAGCTGGGACTGAAGTGGTCAGTCTATAAAGCACACTGTGATTAGCTTGGCTGACACACTGGATGGATATGTGTAGACAGTTTCCATTTTGGCATTTACTTACTCTGAGCTAATCTCTGCAGAACATCTGAAACACTACTCAAATACCAAGAGTGAAGTAATAGATGGTGATTGATAGTTTTCACTTTGCTTGCATGGTACATCCAGCTCCCCTCATTCACTGCCCATTTAGCTAAGTTGCCTTTCACATTTTAACAATTCAGCAGAGACTAAGGTTGAGCTCACACCATTACTAAGCTTGCAACAAAAAATATCTTTGTTCTGAATTGTCAGAGGTTCTTTTCTATCTACAATTGCTTCCTCACAATATCAGAGATGAGTTCAAATCTGTCAGCCTTGTTTTATTAATGTCAACTTAAGATGCCCAAGAAATTTAAGAAGAGCGTGTAAAATGTATGGTGTAAAATGGTATGAGAAAAGCTATAGAAAATTTAAACAGAGGCCATAAGGGGAACTGTTTAGACACTTGGACTGCTCAGTATAGGTAATCATGATCTCTTGGAAATAGAAGGGCGAAAGGGAAATGCTTTAGTCAGATTAGGATATTCAAGACATTACCAATATCTGGGACTGGCAGAGTAAGGGGCAGAGCTGTACATGTTTATGTGTAGCAAGGAAGCCTGAGAAAAAAGGAAAAAAAAAAAAGGCAGGAAAACCCACAACACTGATCATGGGCAAATTTGTAATTATTCTGATGCTGTTAGTGGTTACTGCCATGCGATCTTTTGGAATGGCTGTGTCCCTTAGCAGAGAATAGAGTGTTACCACTGTTAGGGTAAGCCCTTCCAACAAGTGTTTTGCAGAAATATCTGAATAAAAAATTAGTGTGTTAGTTGGAACTGCTTTTTCAGTCTTACTATGTATCTCAAATGCACATATCTTGACAAGCCTAAACAAATGCACAAAAATCTCCTTTTTTCTTTTTTTTTTTTTTTTTAAGGGGGGGCTGGCATTACAGCTTATTTATGCCAGCCCATTGGCTAAAAAGTCACATACAGAAAACACCTCATTCCTTCCTGAAGCCTGCTTATTGAACCACTTCCATGCCCAGCGTGTCAGACTGGTCATCCTTTAGTGCAGTAATGAGAAAATGATGGAGATCTTTCTCCTAATATTGCCATTGGTATAAACCAAATCTGTAAAGTGAACCATTCAAAAAAGCAGCAAGCAAAACAGGAAACACAGCAGGTAAACAGTGTCTTCTGCAGATAGTCAAGTTTAAATCAAAACAGTGCAGCCACAGTTTCAGTAACCTTCCCCTTAAGCACTTGGCTCTATACACAGAGGTCAAGATAATGGTCTTCTGGATATGAATCTGGACCATAGGATCATAGAATCCCAGAACCTTGTGGGCTGGAAGGGACCTTGAAGATCATCTAGTTCCAAACCTTTTGCCATGGGCAGGGACACCTCACACTAGACCAGGTTGTTGAGAGCCCCATCCAACCTGGCAGGGGGCCGTTCCTTCCAGGAATGGAGCATCTACAGCTTCTCTGGGCAACCTGTGCCAGTGCCTTTCCACCCTCACAGTAAAGAATTTCTTCCTAATATCTAACTTAAACATCCTCTCCACAGAAGAGTTGTTTGGTTTCCTTACAGAACAATCCATTTCTCTTCCTCTTATTTGTGAAGAAATGGGGAGAAATGCAAATAATTTCTGCATTGCTTTGTATTTTTTTTGATCATAGACTGTGATACAACAGAGCTCAGGATTCAGCAGAGGTATCTGGATTGTGTAAGTCTACAAAAGACAGCAGTGATGCAGGAATTCCAGCTGAAACAACTAAAACACTGCTTGAAAGTGTCTACTTTGCCTATGTGATTGGTATTTTTGCTACCAAAGACAAGAGGCAAATTTACTTCCCCCGCCCTGGGAGCTCGTTTCCATTTAAAATATTATCTGGATTAACAACTCCCCTCTGCCACACGCACAGCCACCTCCCCCCATGCCTTTATGACAGATTTGCTCCCAGGTTTCACCTTTAAATGCTTACTTGCAGCAAAGCTTCTGAATGACCTGTGAACCATACCGAAAGTCTCTGAAGCCCTGGGGCAAAAGGGTTAACTACAGATGACAAAGTGCAACCGCCACTGCTATAACTAACCCTTCATGCCATTTTTTTCTAATAGGCTTTTGCACTTTCAAATTGCTCCAGTCTCAACCTGAAAGAAACAGCTACTGATCCTGGGGCAAGAGCAAGTCAAAAATAAATGACAACTTGATTTAGCTGGGATGACCTGTCACAAACAGACCGGTGATTTGCTGCTTTCTGCAGTTGTTTAGTATACTGTAGCCCAGCCAGGTACAGTCATTTGTATGGGAATGGCTGGCAGCGTTTGCTTCCCTTTCTGATGAGGCTCTTCAGAAAGGTTTCTGAGTTTGCAATCTGTATTTATAGCATCCACTACACTGCTGCAAGTGCTGGGTTTTCCACCAGGTGAGAGCTCTGTGCCACAGGTTTTGAGACATGAAGCCCTTTGTGGTATTCCCTCATGCTGAGCATAGCACCCATTTCCATCTCCTTACTAGCACCTCTCGCTAAAAGTGCTTGTGTCCCATGCACATCCAGCTTTCTTCTGCTCCACTCATTCACCCCCCACAGCCTCAGGCCACAGAAACAGGAAGATAAAAGGATTGGATTAAACAGTATTCAGCTTGGGCAGTATGATAGATTAAGCACCATTTATTGAAAGGCTTTTTGTTCATCAAAATAATAAAGAAAGGGGGTGCTTGTGAAACTAACAGCAAAACCATACAACAAGAGATACAGAATAGCAATAAGTAAATGCAGTCCACAGTCAGCAGTAGATGCTTGCAATCAAACCATAAGTTTATGTAACAAATCACAGAATCATAAGACAGTTGCCAAGTATTTTTGCATAGTTGCATTGTTAGGAGCTAAAATATTGTAACCATATCTAGAGAGTTGCTTTAGGATCAGCAAAAAATACTGAGGAAGAAGATAGAAGCCTTCCTCGGAGAAGACCATCAGAGCAAAGAAGACCACCTAGCAACGGCAACGCGCAGACGCAGAGTACACGGGAAGGATTACGACACCAGGAGATAGGAGAGCATAAAACTACAGAACTGCGGGGGAGGGGCTTTGTAGGCCGTTACAGGGAGCGAGTCCCTTCGGCTCTTACCCAGCGCTGTTTCGCTTTTGTTACTAGCTTGCTCTTAATTAATAAATTTATTAATTGGACAAAAAGGCTGAATCAAAATTATTCGCCTCAATTTATAACAGGCAGTGTGCTGTCTCTGTGACCAAATGTGTCTCTGTGTGACCAAATGCATTCACTCTCCTAGCTTGTACAAAACTTCTTTGAAAGTCTCCAAATCTCCAACATTTTCAGGGAATTTCTTATTCACACACGGGGCCTTTAGTTGAAAGCTTTTAGTGAATATTTTTTTATCATCAGCCTGGGTCTTTCAATCTGTGTTATCTTTTTTGCCTTTGTACCAGCTTTCAGTGAGGTGAACCAGAGCCTCATCAGATGTGATTAAAATGACACAACCTACTAACATGCCCATGTTTTGCCACTTATCTGTCATTCATCACTTCACCCTAATGTTAATGTGGTGCTGCTTCTCCGTTTCTTAAACAGTTCTGAATGGAGGCAAAAAAAAAAAAAAAAATAAAAGGGTCCTTGTAATTTCAGTAAATGTCTAAGTACACAAGTCTTGCATTCAAAATATTTGTCATCCCAAGGCATAATGTCTTTCATC
Source organism: Leptocoma aspasia (assembly GCA_013399835.1). NCBI lineage: Eukaryota > Metazoa > Chordata > Aves > Passeriformes > Nectariniidae > Leptocoma > Leptocoma aspasia. The sequence goes on from VXAX01002700.1 coordinate 481,357, forward strand.
ATCTCAGAATTTATTAGCTAGTCTCCCCATTTTCCTATCATCATTCACCATCTCAAAATTTATTATCTAGCCATCCTATTTCCATATTTATTTGTCTCAGTGGTTTCTGGTTACACTCATCTCCCCATTCATAACTTAATGAGGTCCATACTTAAGATGTAACTTTCTGTTTCAGTAGAATAGAAGAAACTCTTTGAATTTGCAGGTGGGAAACTTTGAGTTTTTAGTTGCAACTAAAATGGGCTGAACTACATTATTAAGGGATACAAACAACATTTAACTTTTTGACTAACCCTTATAAATCCCATTAATCCTTAACAGGAAGGATGATTTTGATATGAATCCCTGATGTGTTTTCTGTGCTTACATCTAAGTGGCAGACATAAATGAGAATATTACATGCACCTTTAATGTTGAATCATTCACATTTAGAAAAGACTTGTGGTATGCAGGCTTTTAAATTAAAGGCCTTGACTGTCTAAAGGTAGCTATGATGAAGCCATGTTTTCATCATTAACTAGAGGCCTCCCAGGTGTAATTTATTTATTTTGCTGCTAAGTGTAAAAATGCCCCAAGACCAACTTTCTTGCTTTGATTATTTTCCACCAATATTCCCAAATACGTGGAAGAAGTGTACTAGGTAAACATGGCTAGAAACAAGGGCTTGTAGTATATTTTATATGTTATATAATTTTCTTAAATGGTAATATATGCATCAGAGACAGTCTCTAACTTCCCTTTATGATAATTCCTGGTGCACTGCACCCTTAACCCATGACTATAGTTTCTATTCATTACTATGCTACAAATAATAATTTGTAATAAAAATAAACAGTATATTTATAGGCAGGAGACAAATATAACCAACAGCAGAATTGTGCAATGCCAAAATGGCATTAGGAACCAGTCATCTGAAAAATAAATCTGTTTGAAGAGATCATATTATGATGCTGTGACTTTACTGATTAGAAATTCTATAGGCCAGAAACATAATTTTGTTCAAGCTACCAATAATAATTAGTGATATAGAAGTGTAATTATTTGTTGCTCTTTCCTTCAGAAATTCCATTTCAATCATTCAGAAAGTCTTTGTTTATTTTTTTGCTAACTAGCGTAAAAACCCCAATTTATACCATGAAATTAAAAAGTGGTTTTGGTAGGAGCTGCCTTCATGCTGCAACTCATATCAAGGAGGGGAAAAGAAAGAAAGAACATAGTGCTGCTGTTTGTTAATTAATAATAAAGCAACCAAGCATTGCAGAACACTAAACCCACTCCACTACAGCTGAGATGTACGTCTCCTTTTTTTCTTACTATCTATATTTCAGTCACTTCTAAAAGCCCATGACTGGTTTCAGGGTGGCATTGTGCAGATACAGAATTGATGCATGTCCTTGAAGAATGCCAGTCTGAATATAATCAACCAGAGAGAGAGCTGAGCCAGTGAAGCAGCTTGTCCATTAACACACAACAATAAAAGTAAGGAAATAAATCTGTCTCCTTTCTTTTAGTCTAGTATGCAAGTCAGTGGATCCCATGCCCGCCACTTATGAAAAATCTGCATTAATTTCTTTTTGCTCATACAATTCCTCTGTTTCTCAAATGTTACTGATTGTCCTAGAATTAGCATTTTGTAAAGGAATCCACAACTTTATTATTGATTTAGTCTTTTTTTCTAAGCCACTTACTCTTAGTAATATTCAGTTTTTCAATATTAGAAAATATTAAAACTATCTGAAGCCAACAATATAGATTAGCAGAACTACAGGCAGTATATGACCTGCTTGGCTTTAGTCATAATAATGTAAAGTAAGGTGACTGCTTTTCATGATGGGGAAATCTCTCAGAATTGAGAAATGGGTTACAAAATGTCTGTGGGCTATCATCAGAAAGCATGTTAAAAGACAAACCATCTTTTCCCTCCTGTTCAATAAGATAATCTTGTACTAGCAACTCTTATATACCTTTTAAGATTGCTAGACATTTTTATTAAGACAGCCGAGGATTAAAACAAAAAAAAACAAAAAAACCAAAAAAACAACACATTCTTTCTTTGTGCTAAGAATTTTTTTAAATTTTCTGTGTTGAAATTATGTTCCTTTGGCACTGAACCTCTGTTCTCACTGTGGTTCATACAGGTAGATGTCCTGAAAGCTTCCTTGAAATGTAATTATCAAGTATACATAAATGAGGCAAGATTTTTTCTTCCATAATAAGTTGGCCATTTCTGAGTAATATTCAAGGAAAAGCTTAAATTTAGAATCCAATCAGTTTTCTTTGTCATTAATTATCCATAATCACTCACTTCACAAAACTCATGAGGCTGTGGCATATGTATTTTAAACCTCTTAATTGCCCTACACCCTTCTTTAATTAACCCTCAGGATTTTATTAAAGATATTAAGAAGGTTTTTTGCTTTGGTTGATTTAATTTCTCTCTTCATCTGAAAACCACATGACTCTTTGCCTGGTTTCTTGACTTTTCTGACTTTTTTTGGAAATTCTTTTTGGTTTGATCTGACCCTTTCCAAACCCCTGGATTTTTTGAAGGTCCTGAAGCACTTTTATTTCCTCCCTGCCCCACCTCCCCAAAAAAAACCCTCTGAAAAAGAAACAAAATTCTCTGATGAAAAATTGAAATAATTCTTATAGTACAAGGTTTCAGCTACACATGGACTTCTTTCTAAATTTCAATTTTGCTGGAGATGAGTTCTTATTGAAACAGTAAGGATCTCTTTATTTATTTATAAGATTCTATTCTGAGGGGGGTTTTACCCTTAAATATTGGCACATACCTATATTTTAACCTTCTTTAAAAAGAATATTTCCTAAAAAAATACCCAAAAGTAAAACAAAAAGCCCATCTGTCTGCTTTGGTTTCTTCTTTACCTTATTTTAGGTGGTCAAATAAAAAGAATAGTTGCCAGTGTCCTGTTCTGATCAAACTGGAAAAAAAATACCCACTGGCTGCAGGTGTCTCAAATTTCACATGTGCTAAGTGAGTCTGTGAAGCAGCTTTTCCTGTTCCATTGACCCCAGAGAAGATTTAACCTGATGAAGTTCCTAATTTAGAACCTCCTAATTTGACACCTCTTTTAAATATCTCTAAACAGGCATCATAATTCTTTGTCAGCTGTGTGACTGGCTTAAACTCCCTGTTTTAATAATCTGGACACAGCTCAAGACAGATTTATTCCAAGCCAGAACTACACTGATTAATTTATTTCTGATCTGTGTTGGAATTGGTCAAATACTTGAGATACACTTATTCATTTTTGTTTTCTTCTTTTTGGTTCTGGTTACCAAGCACGCTAACTTTGTGTATTTACTAAAGAGCTGCTCACATTCTCATGTGGTTTACTTTTCACCTAGCACCTACAAATCTGGATATAATTTTTGGACATACTTCTGATAGTTTATGGACTACAGAAAAAAAAATTGTTTGGCAACTAACTTAGCTTCATAACATATAATTGAAAGTACAGATGCTGAATATTCCAGTGCCAAATATCATTTGACTTAACCAGACAAGCAATCTGGCAGAGAATGAAGTGACACATGACCGCAGTTGTGATTTATAAACCTCATGTTCCACCACGACTTTGTAATTTTTTTAGACATTATGGGAACAGAGTTTTAGGTGGGGTTTTTGTTTGTTTGCTTGTTTTCTGTCTGTGTATATTTTATATATTTACCTACCTTTCTGTATGTAAATATGAACTGACTCTTATGGCTAGAGCAAAATTTGAAACTCCTAGATAAACAAAACATCTATTAACTTTGCTTAGAAAAAACAATTTAAAAAAAGATAAAAATTGATCTACTGACCACAGATGTTTTAAATCTGCCTATAAAATACTCTAACAACAAGAAAAGAAATATTCTTGAATAGTGTAATAACAATAAAAGAAATGATTTTGAAAAATGGACTAATTTCAAAGTGAGACATAATAAATGTACAGATTGTATTATAAAGTGTAATTACATTTGGTATCAGTGAACAGGATTTGTTAGTTCAGATATCCTCTCTTACATCTGTATTCTCCTGTTATTCCTCAATGCTTTAAACAAAGCTCTTTTTATCAGAGATCATAAGCAGGAAATTGAAGAAAGTCCACCTATTTGGACCATCTGCATATACAATAATTTCTGGATATATATCATGATTTTAGCACGCCTGCTTCTCTACTGTCTTGAGCCACCTGTCACACATTTTTGCAAATCAAACTTTATGGCAGGTATTAACTACTTGCATTCGATATGTTACCATTTTACTGCTGTATTTTCCAGGCAGAACTCAGTATTGAATCAGAGCCAAAAATGTTATAGATTACAGGATTCCTGGCAACTTAGAACTGTATTACAGTTATGGGCAGAATTTTGTATATGGATTGTTTTTTCTTAGAGTTCTGTTTCAGCTGATTTCATAGGAATATTATACCTAGTAAACAGAGAAACCAAAAACTTATTGAGGAAAACTTAGTGAGGTCCTTACAATAAATTTTTTTTTTTACAAAATACTTAAGGAAATGGTACAAGAAATGTAAGAGATAAGGAAATAATGAAATATGACCAACAATAGATACTGACTCATTTCGATCAACAAAATGTAGAGTCAAATTTTATTAAAACGAGTAATGTACATTTTACTCCTTCCTTGTGCAGAAGCATCTTATCTAACATGAGTAGTCAGAAAAAAGGAAAGTCAGGAAAGATGTAAAACTGCCTTTCTTTCTTTCTTTCTTTCTTTCTTTCTTTCTTTCTTTCTTTCTTTCTTTCTTTCTTTCTTTCTTTCTTTCTTTCTTTCTTTCTTTCTTTCTTTCTTTCTTTCTTTCTTTCTTTCTTTCTTTCTTTCTTTCTTTCTTTCTTTCTTTTCTTTCTTTCTTTCTTTCTTTCTTTCTTTCTTTCTTTCTTTCTTTCTTTCTTTCTTTCTTTCTTTCTTTCTTTCTTTCTTTCTTTCTTTCCTTTCTTTCTTTCCTTTCTTTCTTTCTCTCTTTCTTTCTCTTTTTCTTTCTCTCTTTCTCTCTTTTTCTCTTTCTTTCATTTCTTTCTCTCTTTCTTTCTATCTTTCTCTTCCCCTCTCTCCTCACCTCTTTTTTCTTTTTTCTCTCTTTCTTCTTTTTTTTTTTTTAATTTTCTTCTTTTATTTTTTCTTCTTTTTTTCTTTCCCTCTTGAAAAGTAGGGAGACAAATTGTAGTCATTGAACTCCAGGGCCATAAACTCAGTTATTTTTATCATTCTGCCTCCATTATCTTACTCTACACCTATATGGAGATGCAAAAATTACTCTGCTATCTCTGGACATTACAAGGTCAACGTGCCTTTCACTTCAGTGGACTCCTTAAAGTGCTATTGTCAACTCAGGAGGCTGAGTCAGATGAGCTGAGTGCAGGTGGTGGCTCTAGAGGAGAGAATAAATGCCTTTGCCCACTCCCTCCCACCCTTCAGTGTGCTCCACAATGAACCCGAGGAACCACAAGAGCAAGCCATGGATCAGTAAATTGGCAGAGCTCAGAGATCAGTCAGTCAGTCAATCTTAACAGCAATTCATTCTTGGATTTGTGGATGCTGTGCAAAAGGATGCTTAGAAAAATCTAGGATAGGGTAGTTATTAAAGGAGATTAAAGGGTATTAAGGAGTGCTTCAGCAAGTTATAATTAAAAAAAAAAAAAAAAAAAAAAAAAGACAGAGGAAAAGAGAGGGAAAGTGAGCGAGAGGGAGAATAGTCTGATTTTTCCAGTCAGTGAAGTTTCAAGGATGAGAAGCCTAGTTTTGCTTTGTTATTGGCTTCAATGTTAATTATACAGTATTTTTTCCACTTAACAAAGAGAATCAGCTCCTTCAATTCAAATTCCCTAGCTACTTTCTTTAAGGTAATAATGCTTACATAAGACACAGACTCAATGTTTATGCGAATTGGAGGTGCACCAATGTAGCACATTTGCTGCAAATTCATCCTTCTCTGAAAAGAGAGTGACTTATGACCCACAGATAGCCCAGGTATGAGTCCTGTCCTCCTAAATGGAAAAGATGATTCAGCATTTGCTTCAGTCATGCAAAGTGATCCTACAGGGAAATATCTTTCTGTCTCTTCACCTGCAGACAGAATGGGATGAATTTTATGATGTTACACAGAACACCAGGATACAAAATTTGATGGTCAGATATGCCCCTAAAAAACAGTCTGCCTCTAAAATTACCTATTATTTAGCACATTCACCTTCCATACAGCGGCTGATCACCCTTATATAAGATATTTAAAGCCAAAAGGTATTCTTATAAAGTCAGTACTGAACATTCATCCCAAGAAAAGCAAAATAAATTAGAAACTTTACAAATTCCTAAGGAATGGAGTANCTCTATTATATTTCCTTGGGTTTTACTACCTATACCTTGGTCAAGAATCCAAATGGCAAGATTAAATATCTGTTTAACTGGAACCTGGGAGTGTTTTCTTCCAGCAGAAAAGATATATCTTTTCCAAAAAGCAAAATCCAATCTTGAAGGAAGAGGCTTTTTGATTCTCCATTCTGGTTCTGTCTTCAGAAGTTGTTTCAGCTTCCAAATAGGTGATGGAGCATGATCTACTTTGGAGGTCCTTGGATTTCCGGGCTGTGCCCTAGGATCCTGCTTCATCTAAAAGTGAGGGCATTCCTTTCCCACTGGCATTCTCAGCAGTGAAGCATGCCCCCATTTTTCATATGCACCCCCAAGGAATGGCACGCAGCAAATTAACACTTGTTGGCCGTGCTGAAACCTGGTAGCCGTGGTTATTTCTCCCCCTCGCATTCAGACCACACTTAAGATTCAATTAAAATCTTCTCATCATGAGCCATATCTTTCACTTATCAATGCCCAATTATTCTGTGTTGTGCTTTTTGCTTCCCAGAGCTGTGCTCCGTGGAACCCAACGCAGCCAGAGCTTGTAAAGACCCGTTACGTCCTTAGATTCCAGACCTGCAAGGTCACTTCATCAAACCAAAGCTCATTAAAAAGAAGGAAGAAAGGTGATCTACCATTCTGACCTCGGACATTGTAGCTGAAAAAGCCCTTTGCCATTTATATTTCAACTTTCAATGAGTATATGACTCAGTACTGGAAGGATTTGTAGCTGACACTCAATAGAAGCTGCTCTCGAATTTTGACAAATCCCATCCTGAGCCGAGAAGAGAAACAGATATTGATCCTAAGTGTACCTAATTCATCTCTGCACTTGTAATCCCAAAAGAAAATGGCTTCTATAACCAGAGGGCGTTCAATATTTTTTCCATCTTGTAAAATAAACAGCAGTTATTTTGGTGTGTCTTCATGCGTTGGGAGCAACATTGGAAGTAAACAAAGCACTGATTTTTTCCTTTCCTCTTTCTTGAGCAGACTTACAAGAACTGCTGAGCCTTTTGATTAGACTAATTAAATTGTATCAAATAATTTAGACTGATGAGAGTGTGGAGGCCACAGCAGCACTGTGAGATCTGTGGCTCTGAAAGGAAGCTCTATGCCCTTGTCAGAGAAATGTATTTTGGCAGGGATCATATAATAAATCTCAAGGAAATTCTTTTCACCCTGGTGATCTAGCCTCACTAGCAGTGTGGTGGCACCAGCACTAGGGGAATTCTGAGTGATGATATGTGGAGAGATAAAAGGCTGTGTTCTCTTGTCAATTACATTTGTGTAAATTTGGAGAAATTAGATTGATTTTTCTGGTGCTGTTTAAGATAGAGCCTGAGGTCAGGACCTAACCCACAATTTTCCTTATTGTTCCTTTTTTCAGCATGTCATATCAGAACAACTGACTGCCAAATGTAAAAGGTTACACCTGGGAGTCACTCATGACAAGAACTGGATAGGAAACAACCAAGTATTCTAGATTATTAATATTTCCAGTTCCTAAAGTACAATCACCTAGAAGGACTAATGCAGGTATGAAGCCCTCCTATCATGTGGGAGAAACAGTCTGTTGTTGGAAATAAGCAGACCAGGCATTTGAACCTCAGTCTCCCATCATTATTGAAATACTGAATTTTGTGGGGCAGCTGTGACTCTTTCCTGACATAGCTAAGATCCACTAAATATGATGAGTTTCTGAGAAATGTTTTTGTATCAATAGATCAGTCTTTTCTGACAGCAATCACTTTTCAGACAATTTTCAGACAGATCACTTAAGATCTTTCAGATCTTTCAAACAAGGGTGACATGGTGCAACTTTGTGTAGATGGATGCTTGTCAAGAATTGATGTCACACCTACAAGCACAGAGATTTTTTCTTGTTCCAGATCTGATTTAAGTTTGTTAGTTCTTTTCATTCTGGTTTTCACAGAATTGCAGAATTTAGGTTGCAAAAGACATCCAAGATCATCAAGTCCAACTTTTGACTTCTCTATCTGCAAAGGGTGAGCGAGCAGTTCCTTCAAAGAAGGTAGTTGGAAGGTTCTTCTTTTAATTATTGCCTTAACTGTCAAATAATTCACTTAGTTATTGCTTTCCCCCCCCCCCCCCC
>VXAX01002700.1:489870-539867 GCA_013399835.1 Leptocoma aspasia
TATAATTTCTTAATTCAGGGCTGCTATGAGTTTGATGGTGCATAAAAACCATCTCATGATGATGTTTAGTACTTTTTTCTGGACTGAAATCTTAGTCTTCTGGTGACACTGTAGAACCCTAATTCAAGCAAGTGCTATGAAAGTTCATGTCCAGCAAGACCTCCCAAAATATCTAAATAATGTTGAAATCAATAGACTCCTTCCTCTGCAAGACAGAGGTACATCTCAGTAAGATCACAATCATGGCCCAAGCAAGCTGCTCTCAAAGAGGTTGCCTGTTAGTAGTGAGATGGTTAAAGTGGAGAGATAGCAAGTAAAAAGCAAGATTTGTGCTCTACTGAATGATCCAGACATCCTTCTCTTGAAGCAGCTGTAAGGATCTGGCCTGTGGGACTCTAGGGGGTTGCTGGGTCATTGCCAAAAATGAGTGTGGTTGTCCAGCTCTGCCTCCCCCATCAAGTTTCATCTAAGAGGAAAGGAAGGGGAAGTCCTGGATGCCTATGGATAGGCAAGTGAGGATTTGTCTTCAGGCACAAGTCTGTATCTTCTTTCAGAAATATTAAATATCTTTTGAAACAGCAATGCCAACAAATGTTGAAAAATTTCCTCTTAGCTACAGTAATCATACAAGGGAGCATCTGACTGCAAAAAAATGGTTAGCAGAGAAGAGTATTTGTAGGCAGGTGAGATGCATTAAGTGCAACTCGGCAGGGACTTGAAAGTTTTAAGCAAGATACACTTCAGATGTGTCTCTTGCTTAAAGATGTGTCTCTTANTTTCAGGTGCAAAGGCACCAAGGGCAGACTGTCGGCTAAATTATATCAGAACAGGAAAAGTTCAATCTGTGAATTCAGCAATGTTTCTGTTCATAGAGGAAGAATTTTGTTTCAGAGAAACATAGAAGTATAAAATCATGGAAGGGTTTAGGTTGGAAGGGACCTTAAACGTCATCAAGTTCCACCCTCCACTTCTGCTAGACCAGACTACTCAAAGCCCCATCCAGGCTGGTGTTGAGCACTTCCAGGGACAAAACATCCAAAGCTTCTCTGAGCAACCTGTGCCAGTTCCTCACCGTGCTTAGGGAAGAATTTCTTCATAATATCCAAGCTAAACCTACTCCCAGTTTGAAAGTTTCCATTCCCTCTTGTCCTCTTACTCCGTGCTCTTGTGAAAAGTAATTTTCCATTGCCCTTGTAGGCTCCCTTCGGGTACTGAAAGGCTGCAATCAGGTCACCCCAAAGCCTTCTCTTCCAGGCTGAACAAACCATTGCTCTCTGCCTTTCCACATGGGAGGGTTGCTCCATCCTTCCAATCATTTTGGTGGCTTCCTCTGGACTTACTCCAGCATGTCAACATCCTTGTGGTCAGAAAGGTACAAATAAAGTGTTGCCATTTTTATTTGGCAGTATCTTGCTGTTATGGAAAACCTCTAAAATGTGAAGAGCAGGGAAAGTTCTCTGTTTTTTCATAAAGAAGAAAAATCCATAAAGTATGTGTCAAATTGGATGTTGTGGGGAGGAAAAAAAGATAAAAACTAAAAGCAACACTGGATTTTCTTTTAAAGAAAGTTCACATATAATTTTTTGTTCTTCAGTTGTCATGCTTTAAAATATTTTTGTTCTTTTATTATTTAAGGTAAGATTGGTGATCACGTTGCATAAGCAAACAAAAAATAAGGCTTGATTTTCTGTGGGTTCTCATGAGTAGCTGATAGAAACACCCAGTTACCTCCTAGCCCAAGTAACACACAGGTCTGCTGAAGTTATCAAAGCTCTGCTGCAGAACAGTTTATAAATTATCTGGAATTAATACTGGACAATAAAGTAAGGAAACTACTCAACCAGGTTTGCAGACATCTGTTACAGAGATAGAAGAATCCAGGTTTAGGTGAGGCTGCAAAGATGATTGTTGAGAAACAGGTATAAAAAGGACGGTGTGTAATGGCCAGGTCATTTAGATACTCTGGTCATCAGGTGAAACAGTGTGGAATCTGTGACATATAGAAATGACCATAGTATCAGCATTTATTTACTTTCTTTTCTATGACTAATTCCCTATAAAAACAAGTAAATGAAAAAAATAAATAAAGCCAGCTGGCAAGGCTGCAAAACATTGAACATAAACATTAATGGCAGTGCTTTTTCACTTGCATATCACTTTTAATCTAAGGGTCTTAAAATGATTGACATTAATTAAGCCTTATGATTATTTATTGATGGCCATAAGAAAAGGCAGATAATACTTCCTGATACTCTATGAATAAGAGAAACTTAAATCAATGACACCAAGATTATCAGATATTTTTAAAAAGGTGTGTTCAGATTGTATTCCCTCAGAGGTTTGCATCAAAATTCTATTAAACAAAAGTATTTATAATATCCCCTTTTTTTTTTTTTTTTTTTTTTCCCCTATCAGACAGTTGAAGATAGAAAGGAAAAAATGAGCTGCCTGAAATCCTGGAAGATTCCTAATTTTGAGCACAAGCAGATTCAATTTTTTCTGTCTATAGGGTGGGAAAAAAAAAAACAAAAATATTAAAAATTATGGACCTGTCCAAACTGTCTAACCAAACTCTTTGGAGCACACTCACAAAGGTCTAGATTCATTGTTCCATAACACCTGACTGTCTATAATCATACAAAATATTCTGTGATGTTAAAATCAGGAGCTTAATTTCTCCAGAGGTTAATTCAGCCTTCCTGTGATCTCAGTTAACTGGTGAAGTGACTTATCTCTCTTCATTGACTGGACAGGGAGCCGAAGGGAACTGTATTCCAACTTAAAAGCCCTCGGATGCTTCACAAATTAGCAGGACTAATCCAAGTCTTAACTCTTTATGTGTGGCCAAATCCTTCATATAATATTTCCATCAGAATACCAGCTTAAGGATACAATTATTTAATTGCAAACAATTTGAGTGATGGTCAAAATAGGAGTTGTCTTTTTATAAACTCAGTTTGATTGAGAAGAATTCATCTAGAAATATATCAGTAACCTTGAAAATCCATGTTATACTTGTCCTTCTCTTTCCAGTAGGAAAATATATCAATTTTTGTAGAACCAAGTTTTTTCCCCATTTGCTAGTATAGACCTCTGCTTTGAGGCAGTTCTGAGTCACCTCAGCTCTTCAGACCATGTCAGCTTCTCTCTTATTCTTATTAAGAACACTGTTTTTTTGTCTTTTGACTCCTTTTCCTGTACATGCAGAAACACACCGTGCTTGAATATTATATGTAAATATGTATAAAGTGTTTTATCCTACATAGAAACTGATTGATATAAATTATACTATTCATTGCTATATCTTCCAGATGAATGGAACAGTATCAAGAGTATTCTTCCCTGTAATAGGAACAATAATACATTGTCAATAGACAGATACCCTAATAAGATGAAAAATAAGTTCAATGACAGAAACAATAGATTTCATAGGAAACTATATGACAGGGAAGAGTCATTGCATTGTTTGGAACACCTGTGGTTAATTATCATAGCTGAATACATTAAATTCAGTTGCCAACCTCATATATCTTCATAGATTATTTGGCGATATTAAGCGATAAAGGCTTAATAATCAAAAGTACTGAGTTAGCAAATGTTTTCTAATTTTAATAACTTCTTGTTGTAATTACCAAGTCTTGGAGTGAAATTATTTAATTAGAAAGTAATCAAGAAGTGTCTACTGTTAATTGAAGAAATTATAAAAGATCTACATTTTTAATATATTTCTTAGGTAATAAAATTAAAATCTATGATAATTATTTTATAAACCATGCTGATAAGAAAAATTTGATACCAAAATGAGATATTGTGTCTATTAATTCCCATAGCTACATTTGCCTTTGGCAGGTAAAACCCAAAGAAAAAGTACTTTGGACATATCCATTATCTGTCATTTCACAACTCAGTGTACTTAAAGAATGTCCATTCATGCTCACTGCTCCTGTGAGAATAGCAATAATTATCATTATACCTATTTTCCCAACTAATAAAGCGAGGTTAAATGCATTACTATAAATCATGGCTATCTATAGGTTAGAATGAAAAATTTCTATCTAATATCCTTTTGATAAAAACCTGGATTTATAAGTAATATGTTTTTTAACAGAAATTGAGCTATTATATTTTCATAAATATTTTAACTTTTCAGAAATTAAATAGATGAATTTCAAATCAAAACAAAAAAAAAGGCAAAAATCAGTGGTTTAAAAATATTCAGTTAAACCTGAAAGAATTTGAATTTAGGAAAAGGTCTGCAGAGCACTTACTAGGATTTATCATTCTTATTCTCCACCTTTTCATTATTCTCTGTCAGCCAAGTACTGAGAGTAAATGGTGTTTCCCAAAATCCTCTATGGTTATGCATTTCCATGCTGAACCATGCTCAGCAAGTGGGGTGCCAAAAATGCTGAATGTGTCATAGGTATAAAACCTTTTTTTTACCTGACTGCTGCTGTTTCTGTTAAACATTCCAAGACACTGATCATCCAATTTAAAACTTCTGTGGTGAACTGCTATTCCCTCTTGGGTGTCTGTTAAAGTTAATTTGTCAATGCACAAGAAGCACAGATCTTCTAACACAGGTTTGTCAGAATAGACATGGTGTATGTAGGTTTCTGAAATTGTACATGCTCTTAGGTCCACAGCTTGCATGAAAATCTTGTACTCTAATAAATAAATGCTATTGAAAAATAAGTTTTCCATGAAAGGGAAAAATGACCTGCTTGCAGGAAAAGTGACAGAGCAAAAACCACACACAGAAATGCTTTCTAACCTGAAATAGAAACCATCTGAAAAAATAAATATATTCTAAAAATGAGAAATGAGCTAATTTTTTATTAGAATGCCATTATTGGTTTACACCTTTTAGCTAGTTCTCTTGAAAAAGACATCTAGTTAATAACAAAACCAACATCACTAATAATTTGGTTGCTGTCACATCACTATTCTTTTACTTGCCGGTCTTAATCCTGAAAGACTTTTCAGACAGTCAACACACGATGCCATATGACACTCTTGGTGAATGGCCACTAGCAGGACCAAAAGTGGCACCTCTACCTCTGTACAAAATTCAAATGATGTATTTGACTAACAAGACTGCACCATGTTGGAGTAGTGATTGACAAACTATCAGATACTTCAGACCAGAGTCACAAATGCATGTACATTTTCATTCCTAATTTATGCACTCTGTTAATGCAATTGTAGCTGTAAAAAATACCCTTGCATGCTAAAAAAATCCACTAAATGCTGTAAAAGCCTGATTCATGTGTGTATGAGGATTCTCTTGTCAATTCAATTGTCTTCTCTGCCCCCACATCTTTTCTTAATTTGGGAAAGCCTTCGAAACCCAACCAAGCCTAAAATGCAGAAAATATTTTACTTCTCTAGAAATTTTCAGATCAAAGTAAATGTAAATTATTTGACCATAAATTTAATTTCTGTTCTGCCTGAGTCAGATAGATCACCTTGACAAAAGGAATATATTAGGGGTTAATGAATGGTTGGTGATAATGATCTCTAGGTGCTCTCTGGGCCAACAGCTCCTGCAAGCTCTTCACAAACCACAAAAGATACATCTGGCCTTGAGCATTACAGCTTAAAGAAAAAGCAGCTTGCAAACTTAGGAGGTTACCTTTCATTTACCTGCCATCCAAATTCACTCTTTAGAGACACTCTGTCAGCAAAGTAGATATGAGTCAGTGTATTCACTGTAAGAGAAAAAAAAAACCTCACACTATGTCATGTTTTATATGTAGAAGAGAAACAATAATTATATGTTACCTCTTTTGGTTACCTTGCAACAGAGAATTTTCTGGAAGGTTTCTTTGACAGAATCAGAAAGTCTATTTTACAAAAAATGAGGCAAAAAAAAAAAATTGTGGGAATGGAGACACTGGAGAAGTTGTGCATCCTTTGGGATAACACAAAGGGAATTATTACAAAGACTGCTCCCAACTGGGCATGGATTTATAAGTTACACAGAGCACCCTTATCTACTGAAATGCAGAACTATATGCATGAGAAATTCCCAGCTGCTGACATTTTGTGAGCTTTTAATAGTACCATTAGTCAATATATCAGTATGCAGCATATCATATTGACTAGAGCTGATGTTTATAGTGGAAAGCTATTGACTTATGGGATGAAAAAGTGGATATAATTCAGCTTCAGGCATTATTGCCCACTGGAGGTTACTTTTTCATTTACAGGGACAATAATTTGCCCTGTAAACTGAAAACTCTTGGCTTACTATATATTTTACTACGCACTTTAATAAGACTTTTTTTTGCCCTAAATGTGCTTTACATAGAAGCTGGAACTTCAGCAGTAGTATATCCTCTGTTAACATACCCAATACTGAAGAAAAGAATGCCATAACTAAAAAAAAAAAAATATATCCAAACCAATGAAACTTGAGTGGCTCACTAAAATGTCTTCTTTTTAGAAATGGTCAATTACACATTTAGATATAAATGCCAAGATACCTCCTACATACCTACCATGCTGTGGGACATTGAGAGCAGTCTTGGGGTTGACAGGAGACTTGGTTGTGCAGAGAGGTAGTGCAATCCTCATCAAAGATTTCTGTGGAAGCCCTAAGAAGCCTGGTCTGAGTCTCCTTTGAAGAAGAATTCAGATGGGATGGCCTCTTGAGGTCCCTCCCAACACGAGTGCTCCTATGATCACTCTGAAACTATTAAACAGGCTCTTTCTGCATTCATTGGAGAGACACAGGCTGTTACAGAAAATTAGATCACATCAGCAGAAGACAAATGACTGTCACAAATGGGAAGAAATGCTCTCTGGAGACACTGTGGAGGGAACCCAGAAGATTAGCCTGGATTAGGTAATGAACACATGGCTAAAAATGGTGATACAGCATGGCTTGATTTCACTTTGACTATCAGACTAGCGGTTAGTTGAAGATGGCATGATTATTCCAAGATGTTTTCTTTGCACGGGGCTCACTCATCCTTGATAACAACCGATGGCTTAGAATGCTAAAGCAGTGCATAATTTCACAGCATAAAAACTGCCATATGCATTGACTGATGAACTAATGGTCTGGATCCTACAGTTTTAGTAAAAGATCAGCTTGCTAACCACAAGACACACACACTTCAGCTGACAATACATCTTGATAAGCTAAAAAAAGTTCAGAATTAGCTTGTCAATAGCAGAAATGAGTCAATAGCATAACAACTGCTATCCACATCTAATCATAGTAATGGCACAATAGACAATATTCATTATCCACCTGTCAAATCTTGGTGTGAAAAAAGGCAGTAATAGATCAAGGACAGTATAACAATAACAGTAACAATAATAGTAAAAACAAGAGCAGCAGCAAAACCAAAAAACATCATGTCCTAAAATTAGTGTCATAAATCAATGAGTGTTTTCTTGTGTCAATTCACATTAAGATACACTGTACAAGACATAATATACCGGAATATCCTAACACAACATGACTTCCTAGTTTTACTTCATGAATTATAATTTAAGACTTAATTTTTTTCAACCATTGGATAGTTGCTTGTTATAACATAATACACCCATCGATTTTCTCCAGGTTTTGTGGTGAGATACTCACGTGCTAGGAAAAAAAGCAGTTCTTTCTTCTTCCCTTCTTTTTGTAGTATTCATCCCAACAGTGCTACTGTATAACAAGACTAAATCACTTCAATCACAGTTTGACAGCTTAATGCTGACTTTGTCTTATAGACAGGAAAGTCTATTTAACTAGAACAAAAGATGGAACTGTTTTGAGAGCTTAGGTGGAGATCTCGTCTTGTTTCTCTTCTATGAAAACTATTTCTTCTATTACCTGTTTGGCCCTTGATTAGTAGTGACAACATTACTGGTGGTGTTCCGTTAGCCACATAGGGGAGTGTGGTCAGTATGGATGCCCTTCTATAGAATGGACATTTTTAATTGTTTTTCTTTTTTTAACAATTTTTTCCCCCTAAAATTTTTTAGTGCATTGGCTGAATTTTCATTGACTGCAACAAGAAAAAGAATGCTATCAGTGCCATATGTGTGCATCTGAATCTGGAACTAAAGCCTACCCTTATTGCTCAGTCTAGTTGTCTAAACACCTAAGTGTGTAACATCACTGGAGATGCTGTGGGGTTGGCAGATATGACACCATCTATAGGTAGGTAAAATCCTTCTATTCTGGCAACCAAAGGGACACCCAAGGGCATCTCAAATGACAGTAGATAATTATGTCTAGGCAATTTTACTTTATTCTTAGCATCTAATTTATGACAATCATTAAGAATATATCTATACTGAGAAATTAAATGGGACCAAGAACATTTCTGGTCATTAGGGTCAAGCAGCAAAATATATTTGGGTCTGTGCTGGGGAATTCACTAAGCCTCTAAAAAGGGTAAGTACACCTGGAGTCGTTAGTGGGAGTGGGCAGTCTTAACTCCTAAAATACTTCCTGGTGTAACACATTGTCAATGTGTTAGTTGCTATGAACTAAGACTGGAGATAATCCTAATATCTCTCTAATCTGGTCAGATAAGAGTAATTTTGAGCATTATTTCCTTCAACAATCATAGCTAAAGTGCATAAGAATCCAGCCATATGTAGGCACTGACAGATAAATGTCCTTCATTTGGATAATAGAAATGGTAAAAAATCTCATCTGCCCATCTCCCCACTCCTTGGTCCACCCAAGTAGACCCAAAATAATTCCAGACCTTTGAGGCAGCATATTTCTGGCTATTTCAGGTTCTACCAGATTTGTTTTTCTCTCTTTCTTTGGATGTAATTGTCATTCAGTCCTAGAGTTGAGGTATTGCACCGGGTTTCTATGGGTTTGGTTTTATTCATTCCTTTCTCTGTCTCTGTTTTTCTCTTTCTATTCAGACACAGAGAATAATAGAATTGCTACTGCCAAAACCCTCACTCCATTGGAGTGAAAACCATTCATTTGTCGTCTCAATTTTAAGATTCCTGACTCCAAATGCAAGGATATTCTCCATGGAGGTAATGGGACATTTAGCAATTCACTCATTTTCTTCACATGCTACTTATTTAGACACTCAGCAGTTGGCAGCTTTGATGTGAGTGGTAAAAATTATAAAGACATTACATATCATAAAAATATAAATGAAAGAAAACATGGGCCCTGTTTTATATCAGACTAAATTGGTTAGTGTCATACTCAGGATTTTTGCTTTGTGAATTATAATTGTTAGAGGAGGTGTTCCCTTGAGTGAAACACTACCTGTCTCTCTCATATATAACATCAGCTCTTCACTTTTTTCCTCCTTAAAGAAATTGCTGTGCAAAACTTAGGCACAAAGAAGCAAATTTATAAACTCAAATAGTACACATATTAACTGAAAAGTATATCACTCTGAGATCCTTAACATAAGGAAGGTGTCTGTCAAAAATGAAAATAAATAATATTATATGGAGGAAACGGTAAAACTCAGCTGAACAAGTATGATTGTTCAAAAATATTTATATAGAAGGGGAAGGGGGGAAAAAAAGACATTTTTTTCATGTTGTTGTTCTTTCCTGGCCATTTGTGGAGGATTCTAAGAGAATCTAAGTACCTACATGGCTGCTTACTCAGTCCTACCCCTGTGCTGGGACAGGGGATAACACAGGTAGAATAAGACTGAGAAAATAAATTGTTTGAGCTAAAGATACTTTAATAAGTGAAGAAAAGAGGGGAATAAAACTCAAGCAGCGCTGATATAAAGGCGATCAATCATCACCTTCCGTTATCTCTGAGCAAGAGTGACCTTCTTGGAAGACACTTCCCTCCATGCTTCAGCTCTGATTTGTGGAGCATGACATGAAATTCTTTTGGCCCATTCAAACCAGCTTTCCTGCCTGTTTCCCCCTACAACTCCTCGCCCACCTCCAGACTACTCTTGTAGCATGGCAGAGAAGAAACAGAAAGCCTTGAAGCTGTGCAAGCACTGTTCACCAATACACAAATCACTGGTGGGTTATCAGCACTGTTCTGGTCACAAATTCATAGCACATCATCATATGGACTCCTATGATGAAAATTATGGTCCATTCCTGCCAGACTAGACACACCATCATGAGTTCTGGTGTTTAAATGGTGACCTGTTTTCTCTGCAGAGCACACATGCAGTGAGAGAAAACGTGGTACATATACTCTGGGGAGTGAATCTCTGGACATGTCTTGCATATTTCAAATCATATGAACCAAGAATCATAGTGGGATAAAGATTTCCAATAAAGACAGTAAGAATTCTAATGGTCTTCCTCTTCCCTATGAATTTTTTTCTATTAACTCTCTTCTAAATTTTTTCTCCCTCATAGCTTCTCACTGGACGCTCAACAAGATTTTGGAATTCCATGCCTGTAGATATTCAAATATCTGGACAAGGTGTTGAGAAACATCTGGACAAGGTGTTGAGAAACCCAGTCTTAGTTGGTTTGGCTTTAAGCAGAGAGATGCAAGGTTCTACCAGAGGTTTGTCCCAAGAGACACATATTTCTGCTCTGTGGTTCCACATTGGTCTGCTCTAACCAGTGTCAGCAATCTTGTACACAGCTACCACAATTTCACCCACAGGATTTTGTGCTGTCAATAAATACCCTGACTGCCATCCTATCTGTGGTGGTGTTCTCACAGCCATCTCAGTTCTGTGACTCTGATCTAGTGCCAATTACTAGTGGGAAAACAGAGGCAAACTGTGTTGAAACTCTCAAAGGTGAGTGGCTTTTCTGGTGTAGGGAAAAATAGCAGTGAGGTTGTCTTCAGATGTGGATTTTGAGAAGTTATAACACCTCCTAAATTTGTGTCTGAGGATTTTACCTTCTGAGATTGACACCTAAGGAATCAGTCAGGTAAGATAGAAAACTGTGTCTTAAGTCTGCACAGTACCTCTGTGTGTCAAGTTTACATGCGTGCCTAAGTATGCTGTTGAAACATAAAGAAATCTGAAAGAAATCTTCATGATAGATTTTTTATTATATAAATATCTAAGGTCTCTAGATTTACTGCAGTAGCAAGGTCAGGGCACCAGAAAGATGTTCTATTCACACTACTTTGGTATCACAAATAAATGTAGGACTTTTTCCAGGCCTGAGTAGTATATTTCAAACACAGAGACTTAGAACAATATGCTTTACAAGACAGCTTGTCTACTTTCCCTGTGTCTTTCCTTATGGTTTCAATGGTTATTTAATTTTAAATTTTGGAAGTTTGCTCAGAGATTTACTGCTCAAAATCAGTAGAAGGGACATTGAGCTCAACGGTCTTTGCCACACAAGTCCTGTAGACTTTGAGTTTAGTAAAGACTGAGATGCACATTTTGAGAGATGACTTGTCATATCAGTTCCAGACATCTGGTCTAGGGGAGGATGAGCTTTCTATTCCCTTTCAACCTCTGAAATAATATTGATTTCTTATTTGAAAAAAGAACAACAAACTGTTCCACTGGAAAATTTTTCTTTCAAGTATCTTGATTACACAATTTTTGATTAATTAATATTATATATGTTAAAAATGTCATTTCATTAAGATATTTTTAATTTCAGACCAGTAATAATCCCAGTCTGTGATGTTATTTTTACTCCTACAGGCACTGTTCTTTGGGTATTGCCTGCTTGCATTCTTTCACATCTTTCAAGCTTCCAGCTTGAAGATGTTCTTGTGATCACATGAATGCCATGATGCACTGGTTCTTCTCACAAATAAAGGACACTTTGTGGTAGGCCTTGTTTACCTTTTCCAGTGAGGAATAATGGATTATAGAGTTATGACAATATAAGTCATTTAGATGGGTTTATTAACTGAAATATATTGTATTGACCAAGGCAATAACTTTGTTGTTTAGTCAGTATCCAACACATGCAAAAGATTACATAGATTGTTGTTTCTTATCAGACGGTGTAGAAGCTGAAGCTTCCCAGTATTCATTGTTAAAGAACTTTTATATTTAGAATGGATGTTTTTGTTTTTGTTTTTGTTTTTGTTTTTGGTTTTGGTTTTGGTTTTGGTTTTGGTTTTGGTTTTGGTTTTGGTTTTGGTTTTGGTTTTGGTTTTGGTTTTGGTTTTGGTTTTGTTTTTGATAAAGTTCCAGTACAAGAAGTTATATGGCAAATATAAAATTAAAAAAGATGTAGATGTTACAAGTTCTTTTCACTGGAAAGTAAGCAAACCATTCATGTTAAAATTGCTTATGTCAGACTTCATGATAATCATAAATCAAACACAAATCTGTCATAAGATTTTGAAGATTCCAATACTACAGTTGAATGTTCCCCTTTCTGCAAGTTTTTGTTCTGATGTGGTTTATAGAACTGGGTTTTTTGTGTTTGTTAAGTTGATTTTAACCCTGTGCCATTTCATAATTTTTGAAATTGGGAAATATTATTCTCTCCACAGAGTTAGGTTGAATTGGTAATATGTATGGCTGAAATATATTTAAACAGTTATGATTTTATATTTGTTATACTTCCTTTCTTTAATGCAGCTTGAATATTTTAATTTCCCTTGACAACTAAAGTATATATTATTTATTGAAGCATACTATTTTTTTTCCTCAATCTTTATCTCTTTCATTTTGTATATATTATTTTCTTGTTAATGAGTCTTGAACAACTTCAAGAATATTGGCCTTTCGATGTCCAAAATAATTTTCTTATGTCTATAAATGTTTTTGACCTCTATTCCTTATTAGTTTTTCTTTTTCCTTACTGATTATTCTGTTACAAATTTTCATTCAGTACAGCCTAGATACATTTTATTCAAGCATAATTTTTTTTCTTGTGGTAGAAATTCTCAGTAGTTTTCTTATGTTGAAAAAAGAAAATATACAGACCTTCTTTATATTCATGCTCTGGATATGTTCCACCCAGCTGACTTTTCTGCCTAATTTCCTTTTGTCTTTACCACTCTAAAACTTAGTTGCAGACTGCTTTCATCCTTTCATTTAATTTGAATAGAATCAACTTAAAATCATTCTATCCAGGGTTAATTTTTATGCCTGACTTATCTTCTTGACTTATCACTATGGAATCTTCCACTGGGATCAGAAATCTTTTAATTCTGGCATGTGACAAACCCGTAGATAACAAGGACTGATATTCTATGGCAGTGAAATTATTCTGAAGGAAAGGTATGGCCAGTACAATTTTGATTTTCCATGGTACAAGGAATGTCTCCACAAGTGTAAAAAAAGAATAAGCTGCTCTAACCAGGATTTGTATGGGAGAAGGCTAATTGGTCTTTCACCTTATTTTTGCTGTCATTCCTTCAGGGATTAGGTTAAGCCTCAGTGTATGTTTCATCAGGGAATTACAGAGATTAGACTTTGTCTCTCTGTCTATCATTCAGACACTTCCTCTAATGTTGACTAGATTTTTCTAAGTCTCACAACTCATCATGTAGTTACTTTCAGTCAAAAATGGGTATATAATTTATAGTATCAAAGGCTACTCCTAGGTTAGTAGAATGAAAGGTGTGAGACAATAACTTGATTGCCAAATCTTTATTAAGTTTCCTGATTTTCTGCCTTTCACCCATGCCAAGTCTGACTTCACCTATGGGGTTTTTACATCTTTAAATTAAGAAGATGCTAATAAGGTGTCTACAAGTTTGACCTCAGACAGGTAAAATATTCTGGGTAGAACTGAGATTGCCTACTATAAAGTAATATAACCCAAAGTCATGACTTGGTCCTTTAAAATAAAGCTTCCCTCAATGACAAAATAGAACTGCTGTAGGAAAATGTCAGTTACTCAGCAAAATTTAAATTAGGCAGAGAGACCAACCCTGTTTCTTCAAGCTCCAGCTAAAAAGAAATCTTCACAAATATTGTAAAATTGACTATCACAGTTATATCTGAATGCCTAATTATTGACAGGATTTCCTTTCAGCATAAAGGCCATGAAAATTGTATTAACTAAGGATGGGATTAATCTCATACAGCTGTAACTGTAAAAGACGACAGGATCTGCAACTGGAATATTAGCACTTTCAATTTAGTACAATAAATAGGTAATTTTAGGGAACAGTTCCTAGGCCCTGCTTAGTTCTCCTTAGGATGAGCTGAGTTATGCACTAGAAATTCCAGTTCTGGTTTCAAATTGAAGGCAGACCAATGGTAAGACTGAATGTAGATACCTTTGTTTGTTCAGACAACACTTATCCATAAATTCCCTCTACAACCAGCAGAAAGAGGTACATTTTGAGGGTGATTCATCTAACCAAAGATCCCTGTCTAGAAAAAGTGAATAGCCATATAAAGATGTTAGTCTTTATCCACTGCATATGGAGGAAAGTCTTTTTACTTAGCCATCTTAGATAAAACATCCTAAAACTATTTCTAGCTGATTTTGAAATAGGTTAATTGAATTTGAAATATTAACTGCACTTCAGATAAAGACATTACTTCCATGAAGAAATTCCAGTTTTATTTCTATGCTTGTACAGTACACTCTACAAGGAAACAAAAACTTTATTTCCTTATATGGAAGTGTTAGATGATGAAAAACCTACTATAGTTCTTTGCCAGTCATTCTACTGGTTTTTATCATTTTTGTTAAAAATGGATATTTCTTTTCAGAATCTGCTTGCCAAGTTTCAATCCCCAACCACTAGATCTTTTCAAGTTTTTCCTTCTAAGACTGAAGAAACTTCTATTATCACATTTTTATTCTTTCAGGGGATATTTATAGACCATGTCTAGTAACGCCTTTATCTTCCTTTTGAAAAATTAAATAGAGCATGCAGTACTTCATTGCACAGTGTTTTCAAACCTGTAATAATTCCTGTGGAACTTTTCTGAACCCTTTCCAATCTTTTTTCGATATCTTTTCTCAGCTGCAGGTACAAAGACTGGACAGTTTTCCTATAATGGTCATATCAATGCCAAGTACAGACTAATAAAAAGATTCCTTTCTCCCATCTGATATATTTTCACTTATATGTTTAAGGATCATATTGGTCTCTGCAACATAACATCTCATTGGATCCCATATTCTGCTGATGAGCTATTACTGATTCTCATTTTCTCTTTCAAGTCTTTTACAAGATCACTGTTCTCAAGATAGAATTTTCCATCCACTAAATGCAACTTTCATTTTCTAATCTTGGGGCAGAAATGTGGACGACTGAGGTAAGTGTAATTCTGTTCTATGGCATTTTCTGCTGGATAAGGATCTGAGCAAGGATTTTATTTCAAGAACTTGCTATATGAACTTGATAAAGTCCTTTGCTTAATTTTATACCAGGAATTAAAACTAACCTTAATGTGGTCCTAAAACCATTCCTCCTGAACATCTAAACTATATTTTCAATTTTTACCATCAGGAGCCAGCCATGATCATCTTGGAAACTCTGCTTTAATTCTGACCATGTTGGTCCTATTCCCTTATTTATTCTAATTCTTTCATGTCTGAAATGTGCATGTGACCTTCATATTTATGACAATCTTTCAAAGCAGACTACCCTTCATCAACAAAAAGAGATTTTCCTACTCCTCATTCCCTTTCCTCTTATATCCTTTCTTTGCTTTACATTTTGCCATCTAAAAAAAAGAAAAGTTAATAAAAATAATTTTAAAAATGCCCAGCTAATGAGTGATTCCCAGAAATGCTGCACTCCACAAATAAAAATCACACTTACAGTAAGGCTGGTTTGATTGTAAATTGGTTGGGGAATGATAAGCCTGGGGGCTTATCAGGACTGGGAATAATAGTTCATGTGGTTTCAATATTATGGAGGCCACCAAAGATTCTGTATTATGTATCTGTGTAGACTCACGGTATTTCTCAAGCTTCGTTTTTTTAAATGATGATACCTTCCCATTTCACAACTTGATTGCTGAGCTGAATCAATTAGGAGATTGTGACTAAGAATTCATCGTGATCTGAGCCACGAATTAACTCTGAGTACTGTCCTTTCTTGTACAGCTGCTTTAAAAGATTTACGTCTTTCTGAAAAGGACATGTATGATTCTTCCTCCATTTTGAACAGAGATCACATGAAGGAGATACTATGGTTTCCAGAGATGTGGATGCTAATTCACATCTTATTGGCAGCTACTTATCAGGTGCACTAGGTGAACCTTAATAAAGGAATAATGAAGACAGCGTGTTTCTTTTTGCTTTTACTATTGCTCCATTAGACCTTCAGTGCATCATATTTTTTTATTAAGCCTCCCTGCAGCCCATGAACAAGCCACAATCATCCAGAACCAAGAACGTCAAAATTATATTTTCCTACCAATTCCCCAAAAAGTAATTTTTTCTCTTGTCATACAGAAATCCCACTCTTTCTCTTAACTTGTTAGTGATTCTCAGAAAGTCCTCATCCAGGTGTGGACGAACCATTGCAGTCAAACCTGGTAGGTGTATAATAGTTTTCCAAACCTAAAATGCTGTTAAGTTCATCCCAAAAGCAATACACATTTTGCAAGTGTACCTGGACCACTGCTGTAAGAGGCAAAATGGGTTCTGAAATGGCTAGTACTTTTAAAACAATTTTTAGCACTTTGTGCATGCCTTCAGAAAGTACAAGCTGATTGGGAAAAAAGGGGTTTGTAATCAGTCTTTTAAATAAGCTGTTAAAGCAACATAATGTGCACCATTTGTTACTATTTGTTACTGTTAAGATGTTTCCATATCCATCTGACCTCTTCTGCTACTGAATCATAGAAATATTTAGGCTGGAAAAGACCTTCAAGAGTCCAACCATTAACCCTGCAATGCTATGTCCATCAATAAACCACTGTGCCACACCCACACATCTTCTAAACATCTCTGGAGATGGTGACTCCACCACTTCTATGGGCACCCTGTTCCATTGCCTGACATCACTGTTGTGAAGAAATTTTTTTCCTAATTCAGTCTAACACTTCCCTGGTGCAACTTTAGCCCCTTTTCCCCTTGTCCTGCCACTGGTTCCTCAGGAGGGGAGAATGACACACAAAATTTCACTATCTGACAACTGCAGCCCATTCAAGAGCCATCACTCCTCATACTGTACACATTTCTTCTAACGATCTTATCTACAGAAAACTGTCCTGTGAGACCATTTCTGAAACTTCAGGGATGGTTTACAGAATCTGTTTGTGGGTTTTTCATGTGCAGCTCTGTCAGAGCTGGCCAGGCTGTCAGATCTCAGCAGTTAGGGCGGGGTAGACAAAGAGAGTGAAAGCATAACTCAGGAGAGGAATTCCAGGTGGCTTTTGGTGAAGGAGTTGACAGCCAAAGAACTCTTGATTTTCCACAGGAGCCAGTGTCAGGACTCTGTACCCTGACACTGCCAGACTGGGCTGAGTTCCAACATGAAGCTGGAGGCAGAGGCAGGGAATTTCACCAGGCAAATTTCATAAGTACAGGCATTCTTCCTATCTTTTCTTCCATAAATGCTTGAGTCCTGCTTGGTGACCCAGCACACTCACTAGAAAGGGGCAAGAAAGTGGCACGAACACTAAACATCTTTAAGGGACCTGGTAAAGTAATCCTAAGGGATTTCCCCAAAATAACTATCTTTGTCTCACTGTGTAACCAGCAGGGCTGGAGCTGTGGAAAGGACATTTGGTGGCTCTAGAGAGGAAGGAGACATTGAGGGAATATGTTTCACAAAAGTCATAGATGTCTAGGACGCAGGTACCTGCCTGAGAGACAGGACGTGGAAGAGGCTGGAGAAACTCCGCACTATATACTGGAGGTCAGAGTGTCTCCCCAAAGCTTGGGTCACTGCCTGCATGGCCCACCCTCTGTGCCACATACCATGTTCTGCCCTGATCTCTTCCCTGTGCTGATTCTTGCCCCTTGCTCCTAAATGACCCTGAATACTGACCCCAAGAACTTCTTTCTTACTCTTGGTAGCTTGCTGTGACTATCTGTTTAGCTTCTAATAGGTTAGGTCAGGAAGATGAGAGGTCTCCATGAAGAGTTGTCCTTGCTGAACTGAATGTCAGTGCTGCTGATTTTCAGGGAGCACAGATCTCATCAGGAGCCTGTATCTCATCCCAAAGTTTCTGCTCAGGCACTGGCATTGACTTTACTTTCTGGCAGTCCACAGACCCCAGTTGTTAATGTTTATTTGTTCAATGATCTCTCCTTTTATTAGTCTCTATGAAGGTTATTCACCTCCCTCAGCTTTAGGCATCTGGACTCCTCATTTATCTGTTTGTTTCTTTATTTATTGATTGATTCTTTTATATATGATGAGAATAAATGACAAAAAATGTGACTCATTTCATTTTAGGAACATATCTGGCTTAGGATGGGTTGAATCACCCTGTAGTGAGATTATCATATTGGCCATGGGAATTTAGATCTAGTTAAAGGTAAATCTGGACCTACATGAATGTCTGAGATACCATCATGGATCCATTTACTCTTCTGAAGGAAGGAATAATACCATCTGCCCAGTACTAAAGCTTTATTTATGATTTCTATGTAAAAGTAACACAGGATTTTTCACCCCTAAGGTGATGACAGAGCTTTCTTTTCTCCCCAGAGATTACACTTGATCATTCGGTTTATATGAAAGATGGGTGTCTGGGACAAGTGACAAGAATAACATTTTGAAATGCTGTAAGTAATATGTACAAAAATTCCTATCTGGTAACTATAACATTTATAGTTAGGTTATATATTAGGTTTTTGGAAACTAAATAATGAATCTGGTCTGACCCAGGAGATCACTTGTCACAGCAAAGAAACCTCCGCTGTGCGCTTCAAAGACATCTTGTCGTTTAATGAAGAAATTTTTTTTTTTTTAATGTTTTGACTGAACACCTTGTGTCAAATGACACGTCACTACTTTTCCCTGCAAAGCCCTCAGCGTGAACTTGGGTGTTGCTACCAAAACTCTGCAGATTGCTGGTCTGCTTTTTGAGGCTCCTGTTTCTTGATATCAGGCTTCCGTGTTGCCCAAAGCTCGCCTGCCTGGATGCCATCTCTGGCACGCGGTGCAGCACAATTCAGCTGCATGGGCTCTCCAAATAATACAGCATCACTCACTCGCCGGCCTCCCACTGTGGTTCAGCTCTCATCGTCGGCTTCAGAAAAGCACACAGCATGACGTGCTTTTCTGAATGTGCATAGACTCCAGTGGTCAAGCTGAACAGTCAAAAGTCTGTGCCAGCTCTTTCCTGGCATTTAGATCTCGTTTACCGCCAGACCCTGTGAAAGAAATAATCTCCCAATTGAAGACGGTTTGTGGTGGAATATGGTGATGGGGTGATTGTTGAAATAGCTTCATCTGTCTTTCAGAGACAGAGTTCTCCACTGTCAAAGTCATTGATTACCAGCTCAGCCAGTGTAGAAAGTGTCTTTCCCCCCTCTGAGCTACAGGATATTAAGTTCCATAATTGTTTACAGTCAAATGCCTATGCAATACTTAATTGCCTTCTGTAAGCTGCTTGGCGATGGAGCAAGAGCAATGGTTTGACGAGTAGAGCTGGAGTCCAAAACACAGTGGAGCTTGCAGCAATAGGATCCCTGCTGATAAGAAACAAACACGTCTGCTTCTGTGTCATTGTTTTTTTGGCTGCATCAGGCAAGTTTTGGGAAAGTTATTGTCTCCTAGCAGGCGGTGTAATGGGCAGCCAAAATGTGCTAGTTCACCAGCTTTTCCTCTCCAAAACCAAGCTCAAAAAATTTTGGCTCTAGTCACTCTCCAGAACTACTTTAGTACATCCACATTCATACTCATTTCAGTGTCACAGTGGCTGGCACAGACAGGCGAAGTTTGCTTCAGGTTGCTGCAGACATACCCAAAAAGAGTCTCACAATAACTTAGTGCTGAAAGGCTGAGCAGAGGTGTTTTAAGATCAGTGTTTGTGTGAAGAGGCAAGAACCAGACTAAAGCAGAGTCCAACAGCCAAATTTTGGGTATAAACCCCAATATACATACAAAGGTACAGTCCTGGCCAAGAGTATAAGGTATAGCCAAGAGCTATAAACCAAGACTGAAGTTGTATCATTTTTCCAATATGATTTTCAAAATAAGCAGCTTAGACAGAAACAAAAGTCTTTCCTAATTACAAAAACAAACAAATAAACAAAATAATTCTCTTTTCTTTTTTTTTAAACTGTAGTACAGAACTGTGTTCAAAATTCCTTCAGGGATTGTTTTCGAAGATCAGAGGATTAAAAATGTTATTCTGCATCCTGAAACTGAACTTTAAATGCTTTTTCACGCTTGTTTCTTTTGAGGAATCTTGTAATTTACAAAGAGATAAAGGAAGAAAAACAAGTTAAAGAAAACAGGTGAAAAATAAGTCCTAAGGTACTTTTTAATGGCAAGTCAATGCAGAGCTGTACTAAATATGGTGATACTATTTCTAGAATAAAAGATATTTAAAGATTTTTTTGTCTCTTGCTGGCACTTAGCTACACAATAGGAGCACATTTTAAAATATCCATATTCTTAGCTTTAAGGAATCAGGTAGTTTCAGTATTTTTATAAATACATCATTATTTAGTTCCATTGCTTTAAGTATATTACTGATTTTGTTACGATGTTAACTAAATTCAAAGTAGAAAGGGACATAAGTAAAGCAAGATACTTCATCTTTTCAGGAACTAAATTTTACCATTTTCATGCTCATTGTACAAAAATCTAATCTTAGACTGCTTGGGTAAATCAATAATTCAGTTAGTCGAAGTTAAAAATAAAAACTAAAAGATTGTTATAGATTTTTAGAAAATACTATTTTGCTCCATTTATTTTTGCAGAGGACATATTATTTAATACTTTTGCAATTTATTTTCTAAAAATTAAAACAGAAAATATGACCTTTGATATAAATTTGATGTTATGAATTAAGTGTTTGACTTTCTTAGGTAATGGTAAAGAATTTTGGAGGACATAAAGATAGTGAAAAAAAGCAAACACCTTAAAATACCAACAGCCCTTTTGAGGGGTCTGGATTGCAAAACTAATATCTGATGCTACTGGAACTCTGACAGGCTTGGTGATGTGATCACTTCCCTGGGAACCTGCACCACTGACTGACTGTCCTCTCAGTGAAGAAACCAACAGTTTCCCACACCGATGGAGAATTTTGAACATCTGTTATTGCCCAATTGTAAGTGTTTGTATTTTTGTTAATTTTTGGGAATTTTGAAATTCCAGTAGGGGAGGGAAACTTATTTCAAAACTCACAACAAAATTACTTTGACTTTTCTTTTGGCTACTTGTCATCCTTAATGATTCAATCTGTTAGATGGTACTTCTCCATTCTAGTGATTGTCTTTCTGAAGTAGTGTCTCAGAATGGTTACATTTGCAAAAGACTGTTTTGGCAAAATAATGTATTGCCCATTCTACTTCTTGAAGAAAAAGTTGATAGTGATACTTAAACAAACAAAACCCCACTTTTTTTTACCTCTTCTGTCATTCTGGACAATAGAAAAAAAGGAAGTGCTGAATTAAGTTCTGAAAAGCAGTGGAAATTACTTCAGGCAAAAATAAGTTGCCTGAATATGGATGCTTAATGCCCTTAATCCTTTTTCTAGCAGTTGCTGAGCGGTGGTGGGATAATTTATGATATCTAATACAAGTGATCAACGTTTGGGCAACTGAATCACAGTCTTAAGATCTGTGACTTTGAAGTGATTTAGGTACCAAATGCCCGTGTTGAAATCAAAGGGAAGATAGCGCTTCAAGGATTTTAAAGAGTAGGCTAAAAAATGTACATTTAATATTTTTCACTGATATTTAAGTAATAATTTTTAAAGTTATATAAACACAATGAAAATTGTCACATTTTGCCATGTTAAAGACTAAATGCCCCCCTCTTCCTCCCAGTGAACAAAACCTGAATGATTCCATATATATTACATACATTTTTTTCTTCTTTCTATTTTTTAATCTGGGACATGTGTATTTTGTAGACCACAGAAATAGTGTGTGGGTTAATTTTTTATCTGCTTAAACATTGTGAGCTGAAAGTCATTATTGTAGTGATTTATGGCAGCTACTATATTGCCAACCTTAACACAATATTTTTCTTATTACTTAATTGTTCTAGTAGGGCTTCAGCTATTAGTTTCTTAGTTCTGAAAATAGGAAACAGGAGTTTTCTATTACAGATGCTTGGCTAATTAGTTCGGAGGCTGTCTAATGGGGACTATTAAAAATGCAAATAAGGAGTGATCAAATAGTGCAAAGTTTTGTCCTGACAGGGTATACTAATAAGTTTCTGCCAAAATAAATACATAAAATGATGGAAGAGCTTTAGATGGTACCCTTAACTGTAAATGGGATAGCACAAAGATAACATGGATGAAAGCCAAATACTTCATGACATTTAAATTTGGATATAGCTATAAGAATATACCTTGGGGGAAAAAGGGGGGTGGTGAATCCTGTGCTGACTTTAGAGTAAAAGATAAACAGTAAGTAGGTGTTTCTCTATCTATGATCTGATCTGATTCGTAAAACTTCAATGAACCATGAAAATCTCACATTCTTTATCACTGCATCATATAAATATGTACATCCAGGTAAACAAGAGAACAAGCAACACAACAAAGGTGTTGTGAGGGAGCCACAATCAAACATTCACAAATTAAACCGTTTTTTTTTTTTTTTAAGATGAAAACCATTGTGAGCAGTCTGTACAAGGTATCTCACGTATTTTTTAGGATGTTATTTGAATTTAAAACAGTTTGAAAAAAACTGGTCTAAAGGACTAATAAAAGGAACTTCAACTTCCATGATGGAGTAAATACACATTTCTGCAAATCTCAAGAAACCAGTACAAAGGAGCAGAAGTTAACTGGATGGGAGTAAAATCTTATTTACTTTTCAAAATAACAAATTTTAGTGTAGTTTTAGTCACCTTAGACACGGTAGTAGACTGGTGGACCTTTGTGAACTGCAATGTGCTAACCAACTTAAACAATGGATTTGCTACTCCTTATACATTATGAATTGTCCAGAGAAAAAATGGGACATGTCAGATGTTCTGCAAGAAGATGACATGGCTATATGTTTCATGGTTCCTTTTTCTTATGGTGAAAATATTTTTAAGTAAGAAGGAAATCACTGCAGAAAGACTCTAGAAATGGAAAATGCTTAACTGCTCTAGACTGCTCTGGAAGAAAGCCCAAGGGAACAGGTAGAGCTGCTAATGGATAGATAGAATGGACCTTTGCAACAATTTGAGACTATTTTTTTGCTTTGGAGAGCTTTGTCTCACCTTTGGTGACAACTTCGTTGTCATCTTCTTGCTCTTATTCCATTACTGAGATGCCTTTGTATTGACCTCCGTGCTATTTTTAGGAAATAAATTTTGGCATATTTCCCTTCTCTTCCTTCCTGCTCTGTTTCAGATAAATCCCAATCTAATGTTTTGCTCCACAATGGTCCTTTATTTGTTCCCTATTATTGTTCCCACTGATAGGGCAGTGTTATTGATTTTCTCTTCCCATTGCTACAGCGGGGTTGTCATTTACATGGCTGTCATACGCTGAAACCTCAGGGCCAAGTTCCTGCCCATTAGCAAGCTGCCTTGCCCTATTTAAAAGATGCATTTGGTGTCCTGTCAGTCTTCCAAATAGGCCTCTTGCTGGCTGTAGCTCCTGTTGGAAGTGTCTCTCTCTCTCTCTGTGCTGATTAGAGTCTAGACTGAACATTTGCTAAGGAGGTCCAAGACAAACTTCTTTATGCACGGGGTAAGTCATGCATAAGATTGGATCCCAAAGGCAGTACTACAATCAGCAATAGTTTATATACAAGCTAAACAAACACTCAGAGGGGAAAAGTCTTTACGGGGTATAAACATGAGTAGATAACTAGGCTCATGACCTCCTTTCATTGTAGAATGTTACTCCTCAGCTGCGGTCATGAGCTAAGTGACTTTGCCTTCAAGACTTCCTTGAGCATTAGTCCCTCTGGATTATTTTGGTAATTTCTACTGAAAAAAAACGAACAGGATCTGGTGGATTTGAGAAGAAGGGCCTGTAATGAGCAAGCTGTTCCTGCAGAAGATTTCAAATGCTTTTCTGTTTCAAAAAAAGGCATATGGTGGCTTTAATAGAGGACATGACCTGCATTCACTTAACCATGTTCAGCAGACCATCATCTTTCCCTCAATTTTGCTTGTTAGAACTCTAATACTCTGTTTATGCTTCTTTATGTATACACAGATATATATAAAAAAATGTGCTGAATAATTTGATGCTAAAGTAACTAACACACTTACATGAGAAAAGAAACAGTTCAGAAAAATCAGAAGAGAAACTCAAAACCTCAGTGCCCACACATCCTATCTTCTGGGCTACCCCAAGATGAGAAGCTTTTGCTTTCTCTGGTTTTAATCACAAGCCCCAGTGGGGAGCTGAGAAAACTTCTGTGAGAAAAGTTTCCTCTGCACTGCCATATCTTCATGAAAAGTTTCAGTTTTGATGATTCATCATTTTCACACACACACAAAAACACATTGTGTTGAAAGATTTCTGACCAGCCCTAGTAATGAATCCATCTGCTGCAGTCAGCGAACACAATTACGAGACAAATCACCCATCTTGAACAGTAAAGCTGAGAATAGAACCCACTCTCTTTTTTTTTTCTTAAAAAAAAAAAAAAAAGAGAAAGAGGGGGAAAGAAAAGGCACAAACTGTTATCTTTTGATCTTAAGGAGGTTTTTACTATCCTCTATTAGGAGATGACTTATTCTACTCTCCTAGGCATGGCCCAGCTGCAAGAGACAGACATGATCTTATACCCACACACAGATGCACGCAGAGAAAAAGAGAGAGGGAATCTGTGTATGTCCTTTGCTTGCTCTGTGATCATTAAAAATCTGATAGTGCTTCTGTTCAAGAATGAAGATTAGACCCCACCTGCTAGTCATTCTACCCAGGTATCTGCTAAACACGGTCTTCCTTATTCTCTTTATGTAGTGTGGCTAGGTAGCTGTTATATACCCGCTGTGCTCCGCACAAGAGATGGCTGCATATGAATGGGCAGTGAATTGCTCTTCCTTTGTGCCTGGTCTACCTTACAATGCATCAGTGTGAAAGCCCATTGCTTCTGAAAATGATAAGAAAGTAAAGAATGTTATTGAAAGATCAAACCGGAGGCCAGATTTTGCCTGAAGACTAAACTGCTTTATGAGCAAAACACTGAGGTTCAGGTAATCGATGTTCAATGTCCATTTCTACCTCAGATTTCTTTCAGCCCACTGGGGACACCATTTAATTTAGCTGTTTGCTGTAAAACAAAGATTGTGCTCATTCAGCCTCTACCCTCCAGCCTCTCCCCGGTATCCTTTACTTACACTGTAAGATCTTCTAGTCAGGGAATTTAATGTGTTTGTACAGCACCTCACACATGGGGACCCAACGCCCACCTGGGGCCTCTACACATCACAAAACCCACAGAAGCCTCCGTTTGGAAATAAGAATTTAAACGTCAAAGTTGGCATGGTTTGTACCAGCTTAGATAGGGTTAACCCATTCTAATATCCTTCTCCTTCCCTCCCCAAAATACAGATATTCCTCTGAAACACATCTGACATTTGGGGATGGTGAAGAAACCAGGTAAAAGAAAAAAAAAAAGGAGAAATAATCACAGAGTAGATACCACCTGCCTGGACTTCTCCATGGGAATGAGTGATCTGACAATTATAGACTTCAAGTGCCGTGAGGAATCATCTTTCCAAACTGCTGCCAGGGGGGAAAAGACTAGTTCTGATGTGATACCTAGACAGCCTAAGAGTTATTTTTGTCCTTGAAGCCTAATAGTGGGTTATTGGCAATTATAGGAAAAAAAAAAAAAAAAACTTAGAAAAAGGGTGGGATGTCTTTTTTTGTTTATTCTTCATCTATTAGTTCCACAGAAATTTTGTGGGGTTCCTATTCCATAAAGCACCACTTTAAGGAGACTTTAGCCCTATTATTATTTCAAATTAAAATATACCTATTCTGTGAGATACTCTTTTTAGTTTTAAACCTAAATGTTTATATTATTTTTGTAATTTATGTTTAAACTGCAGCAAAAAGCTGCTACAACACTACCCAGAGAAACAAAACCCATTTTGAACAACAGTACTCTTGGAGTGGGTGAGGAGATATTTGTATTGCCAGAGAAAGGGGAAACCAAAAAATGAAAGCCAGGAGCAGATGGCAAAGGAAGAATAGTATCAGGAAGGAAAGAAAGGGGGGCTGAGGGGACAGAAAGGAGATTGTGAGGGAGGAAGAAGAAAAAGAAAATAAAAATAATATAGACAAGAGTGGGAGAAAAAGGATCACAGGTTTCCTGTACGAACTTGGCATTCCGTAGAGAAAACTTTCCATATGATATTTCAAAATTTTATTTAGCTTTATTTAGGGATGGGGCTTAGAACAGCCTAGAGGGAGCCTTGTTTAAGAGCCCCAAAGGCTCCTAGTGGCCACTCGAGCTAACTGGAACAGGCAGCAGCCATCTGTGTCCGTCACTGGGCAGCAAGGCAGAGGAGGGCACTGCCAAATGATGAACAGCAAAAAAAAGAAAGAAACAAAGAAAAGAGAACAAAAAACCACTACTTCCACCTCTTTATTAGGCTTTCAAGACAGATCACTAAATGTCAGAAGAAACCTAAATCTGTTGGTACCTCTGCAAGTGCTAGGACAGAGGCAGGAAAGGGTAGGCTCAGGTCTGAGAGAGCAGATGTAGCTCTTCAGCTTTGTGAGAGAGTCGGCACCTACATTCTTGATTTCAATGAGAAAAACAAGCTCATTTGTCATTACATCAGACCCTTTGTACTGAGCGTTTCTAAGGAAGAGTAGGAAGCAATAGGACTCAGAAAAGGAATGTGGAGGAAGGCTGGAGAGGATATATAGAAGGTTATGGAAATTGAAAGCAGGGGAGACCCTGGATTTGAAGCAGGCAACAGAAAGCTTCATCAAGGAAACCTGGTCTCCAGCCTGATTCAGTTGCAGAGGTGTTGTAGCTATTTGCTGAACTGCCTAGCATTTTTTTGAACTAGCTGAAAAACCAGTGGCATTCAGGGCAAATTACATCTAATTTTCTGTACAAATTGCTGAACTATTGGACCCAGCAAATGTGTTTATTAAAAATCAGAGGCATAGGTATGGGTCACATATTTGTGGCACCAGATAATCAGAAAGAGACTAAGCCCACTAATCTGGACAAATTGCATTTGATTTTTCATGCTGGAAAGGTAGCCAATAAAGACTCCTTCATCCTTACTTCCACTGTCCTGGAGTATCTGTGGCCCACAAGGGGGTGCTTGCCTATTCCAGCACTATTGATTTATTCGGGGACCTTAGTCATTGACTCACACTCACAGTTAGGACTGAGTAAACATTTCCTTCTCTTTGTAACTCATGATGTTTCCTAGCAATGGAGAAGAAACTACAGAGAACTTAGATCAAGCTAGAAGACCTGTATGAATAACTGGATATGTATCCAAGGTATCTTGAAAAGTCTTGTCTTCCATTTTGCTGTGGATATTCAGGAGTCCTTAATGCAAAGGAACTATGAGAACAGATGATGAAAGAGAGGCCTTTTGGAATTGTTCAGGGTGTTTAAGGGAGGGGATAATGTTTGAATACATGCAAAGCTGGTGAAAGCAGACCTCCTATTCTCCAGCTAAAGTGTAAAAAGAAATAGGAAGGAGATTTGTTTATGTACTGGTTTAGGTCATCAAAAAATTAAACAAATCTGCTTCTGCTAGCAAAGAATGTTGAGCTTTGGATCATTTCAATTTAAAGAGTGAACAGGGTCTGGACAGAGTTTTCCCTCCCACAAAGAAGGGGACAATCCTTTGAGGGGCACTCCTCAGGGCTTGTTGTTGAGATACTACTTTATATCTCTGTCAAAGACAAGGACAGTGAGACTGAGCACCCTCTCAGCAGGTTTGCAAATGATATCAGGCAGCGTGGTTGGTTGTAGCTCTGGAGGGAGGGGATCCCAACATAAGAATGGTGTGAACCTCTGGAAGTGAGCCCAGAGGAGGCCACAAAGATACTCAGAGTGCTCGAGCACCTCTGTGGAGGAGCTGTGAAGACAGGCTGGCAGAGCATGCCCAGCCTGCAGAAGAGAAGGCTCTGGTGAGACCTTATATCACCATCCAGTTCCTAAAAGGGGCTAGAACTGAGCTGGAGAGGAACTTTCTACAAGGCCATTGAGTGAAAGAGCAGTGGCTTTAAACTGAAAAAGAGTAAGTTAAGATTAGATGTTAAGAAAGTCTTTACTGTGAGGGTGGTGAGGTACTAATGTGCTGCCCAGTACTGGAAGTGTTCAAGGCCAGGTTGGACAGGGCTCTGAAAAACCTGTTTTTCTGCCCAAGTCAGCAGGCTGAAACGAGGCGATCTTTAAGGTGTTTTCCAACCCAAACCATTCTGCACACTTATGATCTCTCTTGATTTGTCTATATATATACAGAAATTACAGTTAGATCTAAACATAATATTATGCAGAGGGAAAAGGCCCCACATATATGGACTGTGGTGGTAGCCAAAATATCTCTCTATGATGGAGACTATGAGAAATAATTTAAAAAAAAAATAAATAATTTTTACATCTGAAAGGAAATTGAATGACTTATTCAGCCCAATGCTTCCTATCCTAAATAGGAACAGAGAACCAGGTTAGAAGTGCACACATATACAAAATAAATGAATTAATTGAACCTTGTTACAAATGGAGACTGAGATTTGTAATTTGATTGGAAATTAATCAGTCTGCATAGGCTTATGTTGCTCTGTTAACACCTAGCTTAAATGGATCATCTCATCTAGAGCCCTGTTCTATTGAGAACTGATCTCTTTTGTGCAAGAGACTTACCACAGTGCAAGCTTCCATTAATTTAATGTTATATTTCTAACACCAGAAAATACATCTGAGTCATTTTTCATAAGTAAAATTCATTGAGTGCTGGATGACGACATTTGGAATAGAAAACACATAGCCAAAATTTTCCATGTTGGAAAGGAAGGGTACTGTATGAAATTACTGAGAATTCTCTAGGGATAATTTGTAGAAAAAGTGGGGAGATGTATCCAAGGTCGATCATGAAAGCTACAGCAGTAATGAGGAAAAGGAAAAGAGTAGATAATTTTTTACGAAATTTCATCTCTACCTTATTATAAAGGGACAAACATGCAATTGGAAATGTACTTTTCCCCTCTAGCATGTTGCCAAATAATTATATGGATCACTGTATAATTACGTACATTCAAGGTTCTCCAAAAAGCTTGATTTATTCAGCATTGCAAAGACTATGCTTTTGATTTTAAAAGGTCTTTGTTTCAGTCCCCACTTACGTAATAGCTGCCATCTTGGCTGACATTTAAGACTTGAACTAGATATAGTCAAGCTAAAAGTGTAAACTGCTGCAGCTTGAGCACAAGTTCCAGGGCTCTTTTGTTAGGGCTCAAATAAGCTCAGAGCATCTGCAAGCTGAGCACACATGGAGGTCTGTAGCACACAATCTCAAAAGTACTGTGAGTCCTCTGAACATAAATTTTGCTTGAACACAGTTTAACATACTATGAGCAGTCACAGCTCCTATTGGTTTCCACAAATATAAGGTCGAAAATTGTTTCAGAAAATCATGACTGCTGTCATCAACTCTGTTTTTCCTTTCTTTACAACCATTGCACATAGGTCAAATTCATTTCCCAGATAATGTTCCCAGGACTTAAATAACTGGTGCAAAGTATTAAACTAAAAGTCAACAATGAATGGAGGTGTGAAATTTGTCCGTGATTGTGATGCAAATGATGGATAATCAACAAAACTGCTGCTTTTTCAAAAATGTGTATCATCTTTGCAATGTTTTGTGAACAACTCTTTAAAGCAACAATGATCACTTTATGTGCTTGTGAGCTCTGATGAGATTCAAAAGCTTGAGTACTCAGTAATTCTGTGGGGTTTGCTGCGAACTCATGACCTGTATATTGAAAACACAGCAGGTGCTAGTCTGCAAATGAGTAACATTTCCAAATTTACATCTCATGCAATTTCTGAAATTTCCGCATAGCAAAAAAGGGTACTTATTTAGATTTGCACAAACCCTTTTCCACCAGAGAAATCAAGGGCAATATCTCTTTGTCAGCAAGTGTTCCAGGTTGAATTCCTCATGAAACACTGCAAGTATCACCATAGACAAAGGTTAAAAATCTATAGGTAAAGTGAAGATGGGTACAAAATCAGTCAATGTAAAACTTAAACAAAATATAAACCTGAACAAAATAGCAACTAAACAAAATGAAGATTTGCAGTGAGGTTTGTCTGCATCAGAATAATTTTCCTGTAATATATTTTCACAGAAGAGATTACAGAATGAAATACATCCAAATGTAAATGGGTTAAAAATTTGAAACAATAAATTGTTACAAACAATATCCAGACCTGACTTCTTCATAGTCTTCTGCACACTTATTGGAAGTATTTTTATTCTTATTTTACTTTATGTGAAAAAAATGTGAACACTTCTTTTTCATAGTACATTGTTTTTATTCTCCATTTTGATCTCTCACAGAAGTTAAAGTACTAAAGTGGTTTTTAAAAGCTGACTTGAGCATTTTTTCTCTACTGGAGTTCGTGGTGGTCACTGTTTGAAATGCAGCTGTTCTGGTGACTGAAGGTTAGAACACATGTAGGTATCAGAACCAAGTATTCTGAAGGGAGAAGTGTCCCAGGAAAGACCCTTTTGGCAGGCAGTCATATAAAGTTAGTCAGTAGTTCAGTATTCCTGCTAGATCCTTCAGATCCATGCAAAAGTCTGATCTATTCCCAGTAGTCATGGATATCTTTTATTTATACATATTTTTTTTGTTTAAAGTGCTCCACCCTCTTCTAAAAGTTAAAATTCTTCTCTCTCCTAAATATATTATAAATAACAGTATTTTGTACCTGGGAATGGCACCATCAATGCATAGAATATAATTTACTATAAACTTTGTACACATTAAAATGAGAAACTTAGGTCGACAAAATGTATTCAGTTTTTTACTGGAAGGTTCTTAGATATATTTGTGGCAACAATTATATGAGAAATAAAAGTGGATAGAAAAGAACCAGTGTTCTGGATTTGATTGACTTTTGGTTTGCTATCAAATTAAACTTGGTATAATTTAAAGATAACCTTCCCTAGCTAAAGAGTTATGCCAGAATTTTGTCTCACCTTTTTCTTTTATATAATTAATGAAATTTTACCAATATATAGGATCTGAATTAAATTTTCTGGTAGAAATAAGCATTATTTCCACTGCATAACTACACATGTGGTTCTCAATGACAACAATATTATAACTAATGTACTAGCAAACTGTACAAGACCTAACCACGATGCTTTTTATTTTCCAGGTGTCTGAACTCAGATAGATCCATAAATCATGAATGTTGGACTCTGGAGAGTTTCTTGGTAACTCTGTCATGTAATGATGCTTGGCAAGGTTAATTTTCTTTTTAAAAATCCACATTTTAGATAGGAAACCCGTATCATTCAAATCCAAGTAGTACTTATTTTGATCTTGCCTACTATGAAGAGAACTGAGGCCACTTTTTTTGTGGCTAGCAGGGATAGAAACTTCACAGATTTCACAGAATATTCTGACTTGTAAGGGATCCATAACAGTCATCGAGTCCAGCTTTTGATTGTGTGGCCTGTACAGGGATTGAGGCTGTGACCTGGGTTAGACCATATTATCAGCACCATGTTCTCTATCAGAAATTTGATTTTCCAGAGTTTTCTGCATGTTTTCATCAGACTTACCAGGGTTTTATACATGCAAGTGTTTTATACATGCATAAGGCTTAGGATTAGTGGGCAAAATACACACCAAGCTGTGTGAACTAAATGGGTAAAAGAAGTCCTGGTTTTCTGATGTCAATATAAGATGAGCTCTGCATTTCCCCCCTTTTTTCCCTTTCTTTATCTGGACATACAGATTCCACATCATATAATATTGTTTAATGCTTTTCACTGTTATCTAAGGATGGTATAGACAAGAATTCTCTTAATGTCATGGTGACTGGGAGAGAATATGGCACATGCTTATCCAAGTCTGTAAGTGGTTGTTAGTAGAATACTCCTGTGGTGTCCTGCCAGTGTGCACTGCTGTTTGTTTAGCACCATGCCTCCTCATCCTGAGGGCTCTGCAGGACAACAAATGGCCTGCATGGTCACAGACTGCAAGCCAGACTGCAACACTGTCCTAGCAAATTCCAGAGGTAGCAGTCTTTCAATTAGTCATATTATAGCTATTATTATGGAATAATTGTCATCCCTGCATGAAGTCAAGGGCCCTTCTTGCCTGGTATTGGGTCTCTGGAAATGATCAGTAGGAAAAAAAGGTCAAAATAAAAAGAGTGTTAAAGACTAGGCAAGTACAGATCTAACATTTTCCTGCTCTAGCACTTCAGCGTCTAGTATTCTTCTGACAAACTTCCCAAGCTGACTAAATTAATTCCTTTATACTTCACAAATGTTTAAATACATTTTTGGCTTTAGCTACCACCCCATTATATGGCAGTGAATTTCATAACAGAATGACACTCTTTTAAAAATTGTTTTAAGTTGGCTTCATACTTATTTTGTTGGTTCATTTTTACATTGTATGAAATACTGAGTCATTACTTCCTGGTTGCCTACATGACAATATTTGCATCCTCTTTTTATCTTGTCATATGTTCTTTCAGCTGTCAGACAAATAACTTTTAAAATACCTATATACAAAAATATCTGTCTCCAGAAGATTTGCCAAAGAAACACTGACAAAATCTGGACTTTTAAGAGATAAGATAGTAATTTTCAGAGAGAAACGAATTCTCTATCAATTCAGTAGGCCTGCTGTTTTCCTGAAATGGAGCATGTTCTTTGCAAGCCTGTAAAAAGTAGTTTCTGAAACTGGATATTCTGAAGTCACTGTTTCTTGATCCATGTCTAACATTATATGATCTCACCATGCCAAAACAGTTCTATTGAATAAAAATTTCTGGTACAGAGGATATTGCAATAGTGAAAGCAGTCATACTGTTCAAATTTGTTATATAGTACTCAAAAATAATTGCATTTTCCCCTTGTCACATTCCTGTGCAGTCAAGTATTGATTAAAACTCTGCAGCCCAAATGCTATGTATTGTCACTTCTTTTTAGGACTTTATTTTAGATGGAAGAAACTTGGAATAAAAAAGAAAAAAAAAAGCCTTTCTTCTACCTCTCTGGCTGACTCGCTCCTATTATGCCTATTCCAATTTTACTGATTATAGATACCCATGAGGATGGAAGTCTTGTAGACCTGTGCTTTCTCAGCCTTAAGAGAAAGTTAAAGGGAGAGCTTTAGACATGGTCATCTACAATTGCATGGAGGGAGGCTGTAAAGAAAATGAAGCCAGACTGTTCTTGAAGGTGCTCATGGGAAGGTGGAAAGGCGATGGAGAGAAGCTGGAGCATAGGGAATTCTGAGTAGATGCAAGGATAAATTCTAACCCCACGCCTACCAGAAAGAAATGTTCACTCAGCTACATCCTTGGAGATACATAAAATTTTGACAAACAATTCCTGGAATACTCTGTTTTAACTGGGCTTGCACTGAGCTCAACTGCTCAGGTAGTCTCCAAGCTCCATGATTTTATAATTTTATGATTTTGCATGTCTCCCTGATGCAACTTCTGACCACAGCTGAGCAGTAAATTAGTTCCACATATTCTTATGTAACAGCAGGGGGTGACAGTTTCTTGTAGTTGAGGAATAATGATTTATATGATGCATAAAAGATGTTTCTGACCAAAAAAAAAAAAAAAAAGAAAGGGAGGGGAATGAAGATGACCCCATCTTCTCATTACATCTGGGAGAAAAAAAACCTACACTTGGATAATTATAATTTGACATAGATTTCAAAGAAAGCCCTGCAAGGGATTGAGGGAAAACCAGCTTGTTTTATTCAAATGAGTGTGTTAAGACAAATAACACTGTGTCCAGTTCCGGGCTTCTCAGGACAAGACAGATGTGGAACTCATGGAGTGGGTCCACTGGAGGGTGACAAAGATAATAAAGGGGCTGGAACATCTCTCTTAGGAGGAAAGGCTGAGGGAGCTGGGGCTGTTCAGCCTCAAGAAGAGATGATTGAGAGGGAACCTCATCAATGTCTGTCAGGGTCTGCAGGGAGGGGTTTGAGGGGGTCTGCTCAGTGGGGTCCAGCAATGGGACAAAAGGGAACAGCAGAAATTGATACACAAGTTACACCTAAGCATGAGGAAAAAATTTCATTACTTGAATAGATTGTCCAGAGAGGGGTGGAGTCTCCCTCGCTGGGGATATTCCAGAGCCATCTGGACACAAACCTGTGCCATGTGCTCTGGGACGAACCTGCTTAAAAAGGGAAGTGGGATCAGATCACCCACTGTGGTCCTTTTCAACATGACCCATTCTGGGATTTTGTGATTCATAGAGGGATGGCCTAGAGTGGCCATGACACTAATAGTCCTAATGAAATCTCCTTCAAATCTAAGTTGACAACTTTACATCAGCAAGTTATTCCCTTCTGATTTTGCTGAACCCCGGAATGGCTAACACCTACAACAGTATCAGCTCTGTTCTTGTAAGGCACCATGCTTTGGAAAGCTACTTTGCAAAAAAGTTGCAATGGTTAAGATACCTGCCAGTAAAAAATTGCAAAAGGCAGAAAAGAGAGCACAAAATGAGATTGCAGAGTGAATAGTTTCTAGCACAGAAGCAGTAACATATAGGAAAGAAAGAAAAAGAAAGAAAGAAAGAAAGAAAGAAAGAAAGAAAGAAAGAAAGAAAGAAAGAAAGAAAGAAAGAAAGAAAGAAAGAAAGAAAGAAAGAAAGAAAGAAAGAAAGAAAGAAAGAAAGAAAGAAAGAAAGAAAGAAAGAAAGAAAGAAAGAAAGAAAGAAAGAAAGAAAGAAAGAAAGAAAGAAAGAAAGAAAGAAAGAAAGAAAGAAAGAAAGAAAGAAAGAAAGAAAGAAAGAAAGAAAGAAAGAAAGAAAGAAAGAAAGAAAGAGATATTAAATAGCATATTTATTTAATATTTTAAATAAGAAAAAGAAAACATAGGAACTCCTTTATGACTGCTGAAAAATACTCATTCTCTCAATGGATTTGGGGATCACACAGTGGGCTATATAGTCAAAGCTAGTGAATGGCCTAGAATCAGTTTGCAGCATCAGGCATTCCTGCATTTCACCAATTTCTGTTTATAAATACATTTGTGGACACATCACAGATATTTTACCTTCTCAGGATGAAGTTATCTGATAAACTGTCCACCTTGTTTCCATCTTCATGTCTCTTATGTCCCAATCAATTATATGTCTGTTCAATTCAAACTAGCTACTTAAGAATAGACAAGTGTTACTTGCTGATTGGTCAAATTTTTGGAGGAATCCGGTGAGGAAAGTGAGGAATAATATCAACAAGATTTTTCTAGGTGGAATCCTGCCACTTCCACGGATATCTGTAGGCTGAGGCACTTGAGGAAAGAGGCACATGTATGACTCCATCTAAAGCCTGACACATGTTCCCAACCTTTCCTGTATTTTTTTCCTCCCTATAGCAGGGTGGTGCACACACCCCTCCTGTACATATTGTTATTAGCTTCGTAAGGCTTTGGATCTCAGAAACTTTTAATAAAGCTGTGCAAGGCTCACAGTTTGAGCAATAACTGACAATTATCCACTTAGGGGGTTAGAAAACTGCCTTGAGAATGCAAAGTACACTACCAATCATATCTTTGTTATTTAATGGAGAGCTACTGTAATTTAGTTGCTACAACTGTCACGTAATGGGCCACAGTAAATTCACTTGAGAAAAGAAGACCAAAGGCAGGATATATACCACTGCAATTGCTCTGATGGTCCTAAATTTATATTTTCCTGTAATGCTAAAGAGGTTTTTCAACCCATTTTCCTCTCCAAAGCCTAAATTCTCCAGACTGAATAAACCATCACTCGTAAATCCACTTTGACAAACAAGGAGGCGAGTGTATGTACATGAAATATAGATTTAATAAATGTTCCCCATATATAGGGAAACTGCTGGTATGTGTGTAGCCTACTGGTGTTCTGCCATGGCCTT
Organism: Leptocoma aspasia; assembly: GCA_013399835.1. NCBI lineage: Eukaryota > Metazoa > Chordata > Aves > Passeriformes > Nectariniidae > Leptocoma > Leptocoma aspasia. Next base: position 525,909 of record VXAX01002700.1, read on the forward strand.
TCCAAAAAGTGTGATTGGCAATGTGTCATTCATTCTAGTAAGATTCCTGACAACTGGCTCTGTTACCACATTTCAGTTTTGTTTTTTTTTTTTCCCCTAGTAAACTAGAACCCTCAGAGGCCCATATTCATGAAAATAGTGGGAAGACACACCTCAGAACCAAAAGATTGATTGCAAGCTGCATTCAGTGCTGGAGGAAAGGTTGAAATATTTCTTATATTAACCAACCATTTTAGCTATGCCTAGTTCCAAAGTTTCCTCAGCTTATTAACTCACAGGTCCACTTGTGGATCAATTATTAATGCAAGAATAAAACAACGTGGCCTTTTTGGACTGTTGAAGCTCTGTCAGCTCATTCTGCATATCTGTCTACTTAGGTCTGAGCCCAGAACTTCAGTCATTGAACACTTTATTAAAGAAAAGAAAATGTGGCTCTTTCTTCTTCTCCAGACTGTAAGTGTTCAGCTGAACTATTCAATAATATAGCACCTTCATTATTCACTGTGTGATTTCTGCTTATATTATTACGCATTATTATCGCACAATTAATCATAATGACGTGAGTGTTGAATAGAGAGAAATTAAGTTCTGAATTGACCTGTTTCAAAGTATTATTTGTACTTTAAAAACTATTTTTTCATTATCATCTTATCAACATTTTTCAGTAAAAATATATTAAACAAATATTTGTATTTGAAAGAGCAGCAAGATCATAGAAAATTACACTATATAATTGATTTTAGACTTATAATAAAAATATTGAGATTTTTGACCAAGGTGGGAATTTTTCTAAGGGTAGGAGAGGGGAAAAAAAAAAGAAATCTTTCATTCTTCACAGTACTAAGAAAGCTTTAGCAATGTATTTCTTCTTTAATAATCTTTCCATCTTGCAACAGATGCAGGAGAGTTTATTTTATAGAGCAATTTAATAAATAGGTCTGGAAACCAAATTTCTATCATTTTCTGTGTTTTTATTTGACATAGATCAACATTACTGTTATACACATATTCCATCATAAATGCAATCCTATCTCAGTTTACTCTTTAGAAATGGGTTACACTTTGCATGAAAGAATGCCGTTTACCTTATTCCCATTTTATGTTAATTTTGTTCAAATTCTACCTGAAAGGTCAGCAGCTCCCTGTAAACAACCCACCACATCCTGGGGTTAATGTGCAATTCGAGATGCACCAGTGTTTGCCTGTATATTAGAGCTGGAACATTTTAAAAATACCCCATTCTAATTAGTACAATGAAAGATTATTTATCTGCCTTGACTTTACAGAGCAGGGACTGCAGAAGAGGTTACCATTAATGTGAGGTACAATGAGGGCTAATCAGGAACAAGTAAAATTTATCACTTTGCAAGATGATAATGATGATTTACCATCAGATGCTTTTGAATTTCGCCTTTCATCACACTTTCGGTGTTAAAAAAAAAGGTATAGAAATATGTTGTCTTATTAAGCAAACCAAGCACACGCCTGTAAAATAAATCTGTTTTCTGGAAAAAGAGGCAGCTAAAAAAAAAAAAAGTCTTGCAACTCAATTTGTATAGTATGAAGGACACTTATTCACGAGAGCATTTTTTTTTTTGCCTCTGAATGTAGACATTAAAGATATTACAATTTCCAATCTACTTGTAGTGTAATTGATTCTTTGATGTCCGGTTTCTGTGTTACAAACATTAAACAACTTGTCTGCGGGTCAGTGATGATTTTTATTTTAGTGGGATGTTATATTATGTTTTTCTGTGTAATTGATGAAAGCTTTCACTTATTTATTTATTTTCTTGAAATTTCAGTGTATGACCTAAAATCTTATGTGTGCTTTAAAGGACTATGAATTTTGAAGACAACTGACAAATGATTAGGTTACTTTGCATTTTTATATCAGAAAAATATAGAGATTTTGTGGAAATATATGGTTAACACCATTGGGAAACTCAACCAATTTTTTGGAAGGAAGGATTAGTCTGGATAAATAATAGATAAGACAATCAACTTTTTTGTGTTATATAAAAAATGAAAATTGAAAAATACTGAAACACTTCCTGTCCTGAGTAATGTTAATAAGCGAGCATTTTGAGTGGTCTTTTCCTAATTTAGAATATGCAGAGAAAAAGGTCTTGTGTCTATCAATTTACACATTAGTGTTTTGTCTTGACCTTCAGTACTTTTCTGCAATATTTCACCTGATTTTGAAGTAAAGTGATTTCTTATAGGAAATTTTCATTTTGGCAACATCAAAATCCGATCTTTGAAACATTTGTTTTCAAAAATGTACTTAACAAAGAAATTTCACCTGAATGTTAACTGTTCTTTACTAAAAATAAGAAAAAGAGAATCAAAAGAACAGAAGAAAGTTTAAACACTCATTCTTTATTTTTAGGACTGTACCAAAAAATGGTATGATAAATATCAAGCAAAACATTATTAGAGTGTGCATTTTCCTAAGACAACCCTTTGATATTATATTTAAAACAATTGCAACAAATTTGTTTTAAATCAAATCTGATTTCTAGGACATAAAGTGTTAATATTAATTTGATATTGAAACTCTCTTCAAAGGAAAAATGGCATTTACCTTTGGTTTCAGGTTTGTCAAACAAAGTGGATAGTTCCTGTAAAATTCAAAGGACAAGGACAGCATTTTGATTGATGTCAGGAAACTCTTGTTTTGGATGGTGTCAAGGACAAATCATCATGTTCTTAAAAGTCTGGTTAGGCTATTGCCATGACTGAAGTATTAAGTCACTGTAAATGGTTTACTTAGCAAGGCACAGTAAATAACAGCTATACAACAGCAGCATAATAAAATAACAACAATAATAAATCCCACAAAAATGTGAGACAAATTATGCTGTGTCAAAGATCCTATGAACTGAAAGTTAGTCCTATATAAGAATAACAGGATTATATAGGTATGAAACTATTTTTTGTATTCATTGGATTTTATATTTTAGTCTACTTGTAGCCTGCTATTTCATTGTGGCTCTTGTAAAACCATGGACACACTCATTAGAAGCTACCTCTTTGATTGAATTTGGATTTGATTTGAATTCTTTGACTTTGCTGAAAGTCAAATACAATTTTTAGTCATCAGTTGCAAGCAAAGTAACCAGCTGATGAAAGCCAAGAAGAACCTAAACTGGCAAATTAATGTTACAGAATTCCTTTAACGTGGTTCCACAACATAAGAAGGAAAAAGCAGGCTGTTATGTAGGCTTCAGACTCAGTTGCATGAGCTGTGGTGGTCCATGCCTTGTAAATGTCTGACAATCATCAATAATGTTCAAGTACAAGAAGTGTTGAACACAACAGTTCCTAGTTTTCAGCAAGATTTCAGCAAGTGTTTGGTGGTAAGATAGTAGTGAATATTGAATTATTTTGTCTAGGTAGCAGTGGTTTCCCCTAGCAGGTAGAAGAGAACTTAGAGCGAGAATATCTGTAATGTAAACTGATGTGATCTTGAGAATACCTGGTTAATGCTGCTTCAACAGAGAAGATTAGGATGACAAACAGAAGTGGCACATTAAACACTCTATTCTGAAGCTCTCCAGGTGGAACTTTCCTTTTGGGCATAGTTGGGCGTAGCCATAAGTTCCAGACCACAAGGGACAATAGGTTATTTCCAACCTGGCATAGGCCATGGGCATACAGTTCAAGCTCCATGTCAGGCTCTGCACCTAAACTTTTCGACCAAAGCGTCAGAGCCACTGAAGAACTGGGGCAATGTAACATATTGCTTGATAGATTTTGTTCCTGATGGTTTCTTCTTTGGAAGTATGAAAACATGGTGAGTGGCTTTCTAAGGTTAAGAAGCAAATTGATTATGAACTGGAGTTTTGTCTACCAACAATTTTTAATATGTAGTCTTGTCATGAGTGAACTAAAGTCATTAATAATACAGTAAGCAAAATGTGCTACAGTTAACCTTAAATTATAACTTACAAAGAGCGTTCTTGCAGTTTCTGCTATGATTTATGGGCTCAGTTTATTCTATGCAAATTCATGCACAGTTTCTAATAAGAGGGAGGAGGAAAGATAAAAGAGCCCTGAATATTTTATAAGCTTTTTCCACTTACCTTAATTTAGAAATATGAAGCTGAATATGTAAGTAGAGAATAATTACCTATTACTAATCTCCCACATAGTTTATCTATTTCAGACCTGAACATCCTGAGCAATGCAAAACATAACTGTTTTACTACCTGTACCACTGTAAATATGATAATTAGGTATACTTCAGTGCTAGTTTTTGCTGATACATGAGAAGATAGATGCTGTAATATAATCAGGCAGTGCTTCGCTATTGTTTTATATCCCTTTTAAAAATAATATGCCTGCTGTTCAGTATTTCATTCATTGGACACAGTAAAGTTAACTTTTAAGAGGATGATGCCCTAGATAAGTTCCTTGAGCATGCTTTTCCAGATGCGATCCTTAAATTTTAGAAATGGTGTAACAAATTTGGGGTTGCTGTAGAAATCCTTGCAAACAGCTGCACCAGAACTCGGTACTCTGTGCTCTACAGCACAAGTTCTTCAATACTCAGTACTCAGTTGTGGCCCTGATTCATAAAGGCTCTTGGGCACCTCAGTTATATGTTAGACAGCTGGATAAAGCAGAGCAATGTGCCAAAGAATCATGGAATGACAGAGTCATTTAGGCTGGAAAGGACCTCCAGGGTCCTCAAGTCCAGCCTGTGACTGATCAATTTGTCAATTAAGCCATAGCACTGAGTGCCACATCCAGTCGTTTCTTGCACAAGTCCAGGGGTGGTGACTCTGCTACTTCCCTGGGCAGCCCATTCCAACCCCTGACCACCCTTTCAGTGAGGAAATTCTTCCTGATGTCCCATTTGAACCTCCCCTGGCGCAGCTTGAGGTTATGTCCCCTTGTTCTGTCAAGAGTTGCTCTAAAAGAGCTGAATGCAAACCCCCTTCCAGTCTGTTCCTCTTGCTTCTGAAATTTAAACAGAAAACCGATAAGGAAGAAAGGAATAGGAGAAAGAGGGACACTCCTGGTTTGTCCAAGATTAAGTAAACTGTTGGAATCCAGGGCACAGGGAATATTTCCCTGCCTGTATTAGGGAGCCCTGACCCCCAGTCAGACACTGTTTTTAACCTTTGTCCCAGGGAAAAATTGCTAAGGCTTNTCAAGGGCCCTGGAGGTAGGTTCCCAGCAGGTTGTGGGGGAAAAAACAGAAAAAGCCTCCCACAGTAAACCGTCTTTATACTGAATTGAGTTTTTCATTAGTCAACAAAACAGAAAAAAAAAATATTTTCCTGTTATCACTACTTCCAGTAATCACAATAAATTTAGATCAGATCGCAAAAGGCAATCCTTTAATCAAAAAAAAAAAAAAAAAAATTCCTGTAAATCACGATCTTGTGTTGCATTGTCACCCCTCTTCCAAACTGTTTGCCACTGATTGTTTTTCATGCACTTGCATGTCTATCTAAAGCATATTAAGATCAAGAACAATGTCCCAGGTATGCAGTAGTGTTTATATTTACTGGGGTCCTAAAATACCAATAGCTGTCTTTTCTGGTTTGAGTTTCATGGGCTTAGGTAGTATTGTTTGCTACACCTAGCTGCCGCACCAACATAAGATCATGATTTACTTTGTGAAGCTTTCTGATATTTAGATCCTGACTAAAATCTGATAGGGTCCTCAAGGTGAATTTTCTCTTGCTTTCTGAATCTGGAGACAGATCTGTTTGTCTAAATATCACATCAGTTATGCTGATCTCTCAAAAGTCAATGAGGAATGTCTGGATCAGATCCACCTTAACTTTATTAAGGGAAAGACAAGAACCCTTAGTTTGGAACTGCACTTAATGTGACATGTGCCAAAACCAGGACTATATCATCATCATAGCTGAGGAAACAGGGAAATTCATCCTGGGGAAAAGGGGCTCAGAGGCAGCATATCACTCTTTTCAGCTATCTGAAGGAATAACCAGAGATAAGGCAAGAAGACATAGCCCCAGTCTGCACCAGGGGAGGTTCAGGTTGGACATCAGGAAGAATTTTTTCATTGAAAAAGTGGTCAAGCATTGGAATGGGCTGCCCAGGAAAGTGATGGAAATACCACCTATCAGAACGTGTTGAAGTTCTTGTTGAAGAAATGCTGGGGTTGAAGAAGGTTGTGTTGTGTCACAGGGTGGTGACACTTGATGATCCTGGAAGTGTTTTCCAGGCTTGATGATTCCATGATTTTATGATGCTATCACAAGTGTTCAGACTACCAGAAGCCCCAATGCATAGGCACAGTTCCACAAGTGAAGATGCAGTGTCATATTTTGAGCATATCGTTACTATTGCTCTTAATGAATTTTTTTTTGTTTGTTTCAGGACGAAGAATATATTTTCGTTTTGAGTCTTGACTGAAATTTGAGTCAGGGGGAAATAATCCAGTCAAATCCAAACTATAAGATTATTTCATGCTCAGAGTGCTCAGAGGTCAACTGTGGAGCAACAAAAGTTACAGGGAGTTAAGAAAACCAACTTCCTCCCCTTTCTGAGAACTTTTGAGAGTGAACCCTCAAGATATTAGATGGCCTTTTCCCAGCAGACTGAAGTCACAGCTGAATAACAATTTCTTCCATTTTGTCAGCTAACTGAGCTAAATTATCAACATATTTGCGCTCTGGCTTCTGCTATAGTTGGTGGAAAGAAATCAGGTTCATATTCCACACTTGTAACTCCTAAAGTAAGAAATGGCACTAATTTTAACCTTAGTTAATAGTATAACTAACAGAATGAGCATCAATATAGAACTTGAAAATGGACTCCTAATTTTTAACTGTTCTGTAAGGTGTGTAACCAAATTTGTGCAAAATGACTAATGAGTTAGTCCAGTTGAAACAGCAGCAACAAAGTGGCATGAACAGTAGAACACTTTCAAAAGATTTACAAAATAAACTTCAGCATACTACATGAGTTTCTGAAGGTTTTGAATGCTTTAAATAATTTACCAGTTGTTTTAATCAGTGCTGTCCCTAAGACTGATGTATCTTCTATCAATTCTTCTGCTCAAAAATGTTTGGCCAGAAATTTTCCAGGGCTTTCACCTTTCATCCAAAATTTGCTGATATGTAAAAATGCTTGAAGTGACTACACATTTCCAGAATGTATCTAACTTCTGCTTTCTGAAAAACCACGGGCTGAACTTGGTAGCTTTATCTGCAAACTGCAAGGGATACTCACTTAGACTCTTTATCTAGAAACAGTTTACCAGGTCTAGAGTAAGGAAAACCGAATAAGAAAATTGCAGACCCAAGATATCCCTTTGACAAAAAGCTGCATACTACAAATTGAAGTTTGCTCTTCTAAATTTCACCTGTGCTATTTTCATTATTTAACCCAATGGCAAGTATCACTCAGTCTCTTGCTCAATCTCCTATCTGCTCCCTAGTGAGAAGGAGAATCAGAAAGAGTAGAACTCATGGGTTTATATAAGAACCGTTTAACAATTGGAACAAAGTAAAATATAATGATGATGATAATAGTAATTAAAATTTTAATAGAAATAAATATAGAAAAAGAGAAATAAAACTGAAGAAAGACCAGTAATGCTCGATATAATTGCTCAGTACTCACTGACTGAGGCTGTCCCTGAGCAGCCATCAGCCTCTTCCACACAACTTCCTCGAGTTTATATACAGAGCATGATGTTCTATGGTGTGGGATATCCCACTGTGGGAGTTCAGATTAGATTTCCTTTTCCAAAGACTTTTCGTTACTATTTTATTGTCTTGATCTGAAAAAACTCAGTTTTTTCAGGAGAAAAAGAGTTCAAGATGTTTTAGGTTTTTTTTGGTTTTCCTCCAAACGTAAATTTTTAGCTCAGTTTTGAGCCATAATATAGAAACGTGACTTTCTGATGTGTTGGTATTACCAACTATAGTAAACCATTCACTAATGACAAAACAGCAGCCAAATAACATGAGTCTAAGAAGTGTAAGTTTTGATTGTTCTGCTCTGCTTTTCACTGGGACCGCCTCACCTTGAGTCCTGGGGGCGGTTTTGGGTGGCACAGTACACGAAGGATATAAAGCTATTGGGGACTGTCCAAAGGAAGATGGTGACGGTGGTGAGGAGTCTGGAGGGGAAGCTGTGTGAGGAGCAGCCGAGGGCACTTGGTCTGTTCAGCCTGCAGAAGAGGAGACTGAGGGCAGACCTCACTGCAGTTCCTCGTGAGAGGCAGAGGACAAGCAGGCACTGATCTCTGTGGAGCCCAGTGATAGGATCCGAGGGGATGGGATCAAGCTGTGTCAGGGGAGGTATAGATTGGATATTGGAAAAAGGTTCCTCAGCTAGAGAGTGGTTGGGCCCTGGAAGAGGTTCCCCAAGGCAGTGGTCACAGCACTGGTAGAGTTCAAGAAGAGTTTGGACAATGCACTCAGGCACATGGTGTGACTCTTAGGGTGTCCTGTGCAGGGCCAGGAGCTGGACTCAATGACCCTAGTGCATCCCTTCCAGCTCATTCTTATTCTTTATTACTATCATAACTTATTCTATGATCTGTGATTCTGTGTATCTTCTGGAGGACCAATTTTGCAGAATGAGTTTGAGCTACTCAATTGAATTTGTGTTTATGAATGCTAGTGTACACCACAAGGAGTTTTTGTTTTTGTTTTTGTTTTGTGGGCTTTTTGTTTATTTGGTTGGTTTTTTTTATATTTTACTGGCTTGTTCTTATTGCATCTGATCCAAACTTGGGACACTTGGAATGATTGAATGCTTTGGAGGATTGAACATAAACATGGCTAATGAAAAGATCTGCTACCCACAGCAATTCTAAACTTTGACTGAATTCAAGGAATACTTTATCTGTTGATCCTTTATAGGATTTTTTAATATTGCAGTATAAAAGGAAGAAAAAAACAAATAGTTTTTGAAACCAAATGGGTGCAGCAGGCAGGGTTCATACATGAATTTCTGAGGGAATGAAAAACAAGGTAACCTCCAATGGTTAAATTGCTACTGTTCCCCAGACACTAAGAGATACTTTTCGATTTTCCCTGATACGTAAATGGGACAAGTTGCGGGAAGAAACAAAACAAAAGGAGCTGTACTCTGCATAAAGCCACTGCTAGGAGGAAATGAGAATGCCAAGTAATTGGTAGGTATAGATGGTACCTGCCAACTGGTCACGCTGTTTGATAGCACTCCTCTGTGGCCCCAAGGGGGGCATTGGTAACACAAGGAAGAAGGGTTAGCAATAGTTTCTGGGTCTTTTATGAGGCTTACTATTGATCACAAACCATTGCTGTCCAGGAAAAGGGTAAAAGAATTCCTAGATAAATAGGAATTGACAAAGCTAGGCAACCTAGAGAGCAATCTCTGGAGTTGCTTGTAACCAAGGAAGAGATATTGAAAGTGATATAATCAATGTAGCTCAGGAAGACTCTGGGGAAAAATGGGTTTACCCACCAAGTCACCAGGCATGTTGTGGCTGGTATGTTTGTTTCCATGATGTGCCCACTGAGGCTTCTATACCTTCTACATTTAATTCTGCAGTTTCAGGATTTCTTTGGGATCTAATGGAGACCATCTAAAAAAACTCACACAGTTCCACAGACGCTTTCAGTTTTAAGCAATTCAGCAGTATTTCCAGCATCAAGAAAGAGAACCAATGTTGTCCAGGACAGGCGTAAAACAGAGGAAAATAAAAATATATTTACTCTGTGCCATTAATTTCTTTTCTTCTTCAGAGAAACAGAGATTGAGTGTAGATGCCTTCAAAAGAGGTTCTTAAAATGAAGTTAATCAAAACATGTAGCTTAAAAACAATGAAAGAAAAGGAAGACAAAATGTAAACAGAACCTGGAGTTCTGGGCTGTTGAATTCACAGGGCTCAGAGAAATAAGATATAGAATAAAACCCCTGAACTTTCCACCAGTCTTGAGTTTTATAGTTTATCCATAGATTAAGCTGATCTCCCTAGTGTATTCTGTAGTCATTGGTTAGAGACTTGTTTGTTTACACACCAGTTTATAGACAGATTTTAATCTAGATCCTTTCTGGATCTCTGGTCTCTTTAAGCTGACAAATTTTCACTTGTGAGAAAAAATTATTAGATCATGAGGAATCTAACTGCAACTTAGCAGCTAAAATCAAGAGATTCTAGCTGTGAAGTACTGTGCTTGAGCCACAATCTGAGAGACATAATTTAGGAAGAGAAAGAAACCATTCCTTCTCTTCATATGTGCATAGGCCATACAGAGGAGTAGGAATCTGTTAACATTTAAGCTAAAAAACCCAACTTTTATAAGTTTTTTGTGCTTGTGAGGGTAGACTTAGAGATCTCATGTGCAATATGAAAATAAATTTCACAGTATTTTGGTATATGTTGCAATACATGCCCGTCTTTTCCCTGAATTGTAAAGATAGCCCTTTTATGTACAGCAGCTGTGATTTTCAAAACCAAATCCAGGTAGCATTCAATCCTAAGCATGGGCTGAATTTAGTACAGTGTTGTTTTTTAGCAGAGTATAAAAGCAATCTGAGCTTGAACTGCCAAGAAATTCAGTAAGATGCATCCAGGCATCTTCTGGGCATATTTAAAAACAGGCCCTTTACTCCTAGAAATCCTGCTATCCTATAACTGTGGTATAAATGACTAACTAAAATGACACAGATTACTTCAGGTGAACTGTTCACAGGAAAAGATTTTCACTGTTGACTTTTGGCCAAGGAGAAGAGTATTGCAAAATGTCAGTTCCTGCAATAGTCTAGGGCACAGTAAAATTCTGATGTGGGGAGAAGGGGACAAGGAAGCAGGAGGGACAAGGGAATGTGTGCAAATCTTGTGGAGTGATTGAATGACAAAGGAAAGGACTCATTGGACAGAGAGGTTGGATTCACCTTCTTTTAAGCAGTGGCCTATGGATCCAAAGATATAGAGAAGTTCATCTCTCTCTCTCTCCATTAGTTACAGAAGGAGGTTAAGATGTCCATTTGACTTCCATAAATACTAAATTCTACACTTAAAATCAAGTGAGAACTGTGCAAGCCTTTATTCATATAAACTTTGGTCTATCAAAATGATTTCTCCTAAGCTCAGTTCACCCTGCCACTGCTTCCAGACAGTCTGGGTTTCACACATAGTAGTGGGTGCTTCCATGAAGGAATTAGTGCCAGTGGGCAAGTCAAATATTCAGTATTCAGGGGTCTTGATGTGTTTTGGTTGGTTGCTTGTTTTTTTTCTTTTTTTTTTTCAGTTTTTTTGCTTGCTTTTTGTTTGTTCGTTTGTTTGCTTTGTTTTGTTTCATTTATTTGGTTGGTTGGTGGGTTGTTTTGGGATATTTTTGTTGTTGGCTTTGGGCTTTTCCTTCCTCTGGGATGGGGGCAGGCAATATTATTTCAAAATTTTTCTTCATCAATGCCATGAGAGTCAAGTCAAAACTTCTAGCACTTACAATAGAGAGTAGGCACATACGACTCAGGGTCCAGCTGTAATTCTCTGTATCCATGTAAGGGTTCATCTACACCAGTCCCAAGGTAAGGACCAGGACATTGGGAATAGAACAGTTTCAGGAGGACACACAGACCTGCATATAACTTTATGCTGAAAGGTACAAAATTACAGCTACACTGGAAGAACTGCAATGTTGAGAGTAGCCCTTAGGGCATAAAACCCTGGTGTATCACACGGTACAGCCTCAGCATGTGAATGTAAGGACCATAATATTGAAGGTTTTACATATTTAATTTCCTGGCAGAGACCAAGCTGTAGTGATTTAAGCACTTGTTTGCCTTATCCAGGGCCATTTGCCTATGCTGCTTTTAGCACCAATGATGATATACTAAAACCTTTTGTTTGTGGGGCTACAAAATAAGAACTTATCTCCTAATAGCAGCAGTTTAGCTATGTTTATGTCAGCGCTGCACTACATGAGGACTGGCATGTCTCTGCTGATTTAAATTCTCCTGAATACAAGCCTTCCAGAGCTGTAAATAGAGAGAGGTTAAGGCCAGATCTTCCAGCTCAGATGAAGTTGCTTCATCGTTTATTATTGTTCAGTTACAATCAAATTATTGATGTTCTCAACATTGCTGGGGCTACTGCATGATGCAAGCCACATGAGTGAGATAGTGGGAAACAAAGAAGAGAAAAATAATAATGTAGAGAAGAATAGAACTCTTAGCACTTGCATACACAATCATATGGGAAATAAAGCCCAGAATGCTGCAGCAAAACTGTGCTGGTTTTTTTTTCTCTTTCCCCCTGCTCATGCGTGATTTGAAAATCTTTTGCATAGGAGAAGAAAAAGAAATAAAGTTAAACATTCTCAGGGATGTTAAGATGTCAGAGTACAGCTTTTTTCCCCAAAGCATATGAAATATTAAGAATGCTCAGGAAAAGCCAATATGGAAGCTGCTTAGATAAGAAGATGAAAAATTAATTTTAATGCGCAGAGGACTAAATAATATACTCATTTCACAACCTCAATCAATTTTAATATTTTAGTATTTAAAATTTGCATCTCTCCAATAATATTTTAAAAGTTGCTTGTGTGTTTTTATTAGTATTTCAAGTTGTTCTGTTTCTCTTTTTGCCTCTCTTGCTCTCATTCTTTCTTTCCAGTATGCAAAAGAAAATGTCTTAGATGGATTTTCTTCTTGGCACCTACCAGTATAGAGTGATTATTGGATTCCTCTCTTCACGGTGTGGAATTTCTTCTCCACTTTTCTCACATTTGAGAATAGAGGATTCTTCCAAATAAATAGGGGCCAAATTCAGTGCGTAGAGGACACTCATCTTCAACAACAGCCCAACTAAGTTGCTGCAGAAGGTTGCAAAGACACAGTCAAAGGGCTTCTTAGTTAATTACTTTGGAAAAGTAACCCACAGGAGCCAAGGTTTCAGTGCAGACTGTAAAAATGCAGCGAGGAACTCAAGTGAAGATAAATGTGTTCAGGCCACATGGCTTTATGATGGTATTATCATTACTGCCTGGATTGTGTAGTTTAAACCCATCTCCTGTATATCAGCATGTGAGAGTTGTCCCTTTTAGGATACAGTACACACACATTTGGAGATGAAATTCTTATCTTTCAGCTAAAATAAAAGCACAAGCAAAGAAGGCAGAGAAGGGACAAAATAAAAACAAACAAACAAACAAACCCAACCAAAACCAAAAGCAAAACAAAAGAAAAGACAATCAAAACCCAAACAATTTTTTGATTTACATATTGACAATCATATTCAGAAATGCCCTTAGGACAAAAGAAAAAAATCTTAAAAAAATGTAAAAGCTACAGGTTCTGTGCTGATTTCCAGGTGGATCCCTAAGATCAAGTAATCTTCCTTTGCTTCTAGCACTGCTCCTATGAGGTGCCTGGAAAAATATACCTGTTACAGTCATTAAATGCTCAGCTATCATAGAAAGAGGTTTTCTGCCTTGTACCTACATTTAGGCATTTATGTCCACCACCATTCACCTGACTCATTTTGTGAAAGAACTAGTGATGGGAATGTAATTTCTCTTGCATTTTCCCCATCATTTTATTTGAAAGCAGCACAGATTTAAGTTGATGTGAATGGAGAACTCTCTGAAACCAGGTTCCTTTTAGGCAAAGAAATTTGTCTCTTTATTTGTGCCTAACAACCTCAGACATAACTGGATAACATATAAACACAGTACAACATATTAGAAAAATGGCCGTTTGTGCTGTAGACAAATATACCAGCCTTTACTGATCACATTTTCCTCTTTATTATAATACATTTCCTAATTATCATACTATCACACAACTCAGAGAAAGAAAAGACTGGCTGAATGCTATCTGTTATGTTATGGTAGAAAGAGGTGGTAATTTAATTTAATTTAATTTATTTAATTTAAATGTATTTTATTTTATTTTATTGTATTTTATTATATTTTATTGTATTTTATTTTCTTTATTTTATTTTTTATTTCTTTCTATTTATTTTTATTT